>CAEGAD010074302.1:0-17183 GCA_903067055.1 Poeciliopsis paucimaculata | reverse complement strand
GCTCTGATCCACCATTCACATGTCAGGGCAGACAGTCGGCAGCCAATGAACTTCGTCCTTCAGCAGCTGCTGGTTCCGCCCAGATTCAGTGTAAATAAACCTATAAATGCATTTATGGCAGTCTCTGATTTTCACTGATAGGGAAAGAGTCACTAGTTTTTACAATAAAAACGATAATGAAATATTGTTTTTATTATATATACATATATATATATATATACCTATATATGTATATAGGTATATATATATAAATATCAAAACTTTATTTTACAAATATATTTAATGTATGAGTGTGCCATGTATAATTTTGAATGAAAATATCTGGATATTTTTGATCTTATTGACTATATAATTAAATGCAACCATTAAACATGGTTAATAAAATATAAAAGTTTGTGCTTCCAATTTTTGTAAGCATCTTTTTGGAAAGTCATGGCCTGAATAGTCTTTTGTATCATTCGCAAGTTGTTGTCCAGGGCCGCATAAAATCATTTTGAGGGCCAAAAAAGGCCCCCTGACCACACTTTGGGCACCCGTCTTTAGAATATTAAAGATGTGGGTGATTTTAAGAATATGCGCTCAGTACAGTTAACAGCTGAAAAATTTCCATTCCATGCATATCCAACACAATACATGAGAGGGAATTTTCAACATGGACGTCAGGGGACTTCGCAACTTGATTGTGGAAATTTTCCCACCTTATGTGGTTCACCATCAAATTCTCTCCACCACTGATAGTTGTGTTGAAGCAGTTTTATCTATTTCATTTTATATGAATCATAGAGAGTGAATCCAACAGAGTTACTGCTTTGTGCTGGATGGTGGGGGATACCTATCTGTCTCTGCAACAAAAAACATTACCATCCATTGCAATGACCCTAACTGTGAGGCCGTCCAGTTTATTTTTCAATGAATGTGCAATGGAGAGCAGGATACTGGTCTGTTCTGGATGCCGGTGCATTTCCCTCTGTTTCTTTGTTCAGCATATCAGACCAGCTTGGCATCTATTGTACTTAGCAGGTGTGCAGAGTAATTCTCTGTGCCACAAAAGAGCAGGTGTATATGAACTAAAGAGCACAAAAAACTGCTTTTTGAAGCCACTGGGTGTGGAAAAGGCCCTCAGTTGATTATAACACAAAACTGTCTCCAGCTACAGAAAATATATGTACATAAGAGCATCTTGTTTTGAATAGTAACAGTTACAAAATCTTTTATGATAAATATAAAGAGTCCAAAGTGAGAATCACTGACATACAATTAGTTTTATGTTTGTGTTTTTTTATGCATTTGTCACAAATCGTTTAGAAGAGAATGATTTTATGCAGATTAAATTTATTAAATGTGCCTCTTTGAGCCTTTGGCATTACACCTTGTATCACTTCATAAAAATCTGTGATTTTCTTTTAATTACAGTGGGGGTCGGGACGCCAAACCGTCTGCAGATAGATGAATGCAGCAAATACTTGAGACTCAGTCTAAAAATGTTTTCAACTGCCTATTTTAAAAGTTCAAGCACCAGATCTACCTTAATTGTTTTGGATTTGGGATCTGTGTGGTTAAAGCTTTCTTACAGGTTTCCACCAGAGGGCGCCATGGGACCGCAAGGTGGTTCTCCACAGGTGTGCTTCTGCACACCTGCAGGTCATCAGTGATCATTAGCAGCGTACCAGAAGCTGGCTGCCAGTCCCTTGTTGCCTCCTGCAGTCTCACTGATCTTATTGACGTTTGTGAATCTTGTGAATCTAGGAACTTCTCTTGGTGGCTACCTCCTCATGTGGAAACCTCCACCAGTGAAACCATTAGCCTCTGGTTAACCTTTTCCACAGCTGGAAGCCTTCAAGCTCCTGAGAACCGGTTCATCATTCAACCAATTCTGATAAACATTAGTGTCTTCCAGACACACTCCCCTAAGATTTCATCCAGATCTCTTCACTCACCTCATCTTCAACCCAAGACTCCAATCAGTAATTTCCCCAGTTCAACCCTCTGCTCACATCTCTCTCTCTGCAGAGAACACCAGGATTTTTGGAGATCGTCTCATTATTCACCGTTTCTGCATAAACCTTTTAAAATTTTAATCGGCAGGTTTTTGTGCATGTGGGTCACACATATAAATGACAATTTCAGCTTCCCAAGCTTAATTTTCTTTCAGATATTAGATGTGATTCATATTGAAATCTACAAATAGGTTAATTTTTTGTGAATATTTTGGAGTTGCCACAGAAAAAATTGTGACTTGTTGAATCCACAAATACCGAAACTCAAATAGTCATTCATTCATTGCACTTTGACTTAGGCTGAACTAATGTATTACTCTTTGACTTATGAGCTGCTTTTGTCACGTTTAGTAGGTTTTCAGACTTTCAGTTTGTTTCTAATTGGAATTATTTCTTGTTTTGGTTCTAGTTTATGCCCTAGATTAAGTTAAGTGTTGCATTGTGCATTTTCTTATATTTTTGTGTCGTACTTTGGTTTCTGTTTTATTTCCTTATTAGCCAGCCACTTAAATGTTACTGTTTATGTTCCTGTTTTCTCTCTTTCTCATATTCTGCTCATGTTTTCCGTAAACTGTCTTTATGCCCAGTTTTTGATCTGTTTTCCCTGTACCTACTCTTCCCCAGGTGCCTCTACTTGCTTCTGATTAGACCCAATGGTTCCTGAACATGTCCAAACCCAAAAATGTACTAAAATATAAGCTAAGCACAGAATGAAACAGAACATAAAAGCAAAATGTTCAAATGAAACCTAAACTTGTCATCTCATATTATTTTACACGTCTGTACCAGGCATGCTAATGAATGTGAAGGGCCCTATAGTGTCTTTCAGACAGTGATGCTGATGGTTCTGGGCTTTAGTATTTCACTTTGCATTAAAAATAAAATGAGAATTATGTTCAATAAACAGACTGCAGTTGATATTCTCATCTGGGTTTTGCTTCTCTGGAGAGATGGGTTCAGTTTGAAGTGAAACCCTTCTGATAATCTAATCAGCCAACAGAACCCTCTGATCAATGAGACGGAGACTTAAGGGCTCCTCAAGCTGAAAGCAGATGAGACGTTTTAATTGGGTCAGTTCAGAGTTTTCTTTGGTGTCTATTGCAAATTAAAGATATGAGTGGATAAGAGGGCTTTTATGTCTGAAAGAGGAACACTAAACCTCAGTACAATACTGTGGTTTTAATCTATTTTTATTTTTATTTATTTCAAAATATGTATCTGTTATGTTGCTCTTGTGTTTGCTTAATTCCAGGTTTTATTTTACTAAGCGCCACATCATTTTTCATTTTCTAATATTTTCATAAAGTGAAACTCGTTATGTAGATTCATCACAGAGTGAAATATTTAAAAACTTTGTCATTTTGATAAATATGACATACAGGTCATGAAAACTCCAAATTGAATTTCTAAGAAAATGATAATATTATGAAAAGGGTAAATAGTGCTTTCAAAGAAAGTTTAGTGAAAAAATAAAGTATGGTAGGAAAATATGAACCAGCAGCCTTGAGAGGACTGCAGAGCAAAATCCGTTTAGGAATTTGGGGGAACTTCACAAGGAGTGAACTGAGGTTGGACTCAAGAGCTGCTGAACACAAACAAATCCTACAGATGGGCTACAAGCTTCACATCCCTATTGCTTATGTAACAGGGTCAGAGATTGTACCTCTGACCCTGAACAGTCAGAGGTACAATCTTTGTGAGCTTTTGCAGACATCCAATCCATATTTCCACAGGCCAGCTGGTGTATGGCTCAACAACAACAAAAAAGCAGGAAACCATTACATCTTATTTGAGGACTGACTCTACAGCTCTGTTCTTCTTGGTCTTGTTCTACCTCACTCCAAATTAGGACTCCGACTGTGGATTGTCTATATACTGACCAGGGGCTTGAGTATATGTGAGGAATGTGGGTCCATTAGTAAGAGGTAAATGATGTAATTCACCCTGGAACAGCAAAAATAGAAAAAACAAGTTGAGTGATGGTTGTAATTGCTAGAGGGATACACAACTTTATTTATTTAGTTTGTGTGCTAGTCTCATCCATGCTCCACAAGTCATTAGGACCAAATCTGTATTTCAGAGTGACTTTCTTCAGGGTGTTAGAGAACATGCCAACATGTCTGCCTGCAGCTGCTTGTGGTCAGTGTTGATTGAATAGAGAGAGAAGGACGGTGTTTGAGGGAGCCGCTGAGTCAGTCTCACTCCAGGGATTTTAATCGTGTCTCTCTGTGCCGCTGTAAAGTGGCACGCTTGTGGACAAATGAATGCAAGGCCTAAAGCATTCAACTTTCCAGTTTGTCTTGATTATAAGTTATTAACTGACCCAAATGGAGAAGCGCTTTCAGTTTCAATGGCATTAGCGGTGATTTTTTAGCAGTAATGAATCAGTGTTTTGTTGAAAATACAAAATTAATTTGCTGAATTTGCTGTTCGTTGATATCGACACCTGTCTGTCAGCCACTCACTTCCGGTCTTTCGAAGTAATGAGACTAATCACTCTTTGATGGTTACATTTTTCTAAAAGTAACCATTGTGTCCCTTATGTAGCTTTATACAAATTGTTTTTGTAGTTAAACTTCACAAAAAAGTTCAAACATCTGTATTAAAACAGAAAATGCAATATTCCTGCAGAAAATGCATGAATTAAATTAACATCTCTGAATCAACAACTGTTTCAAATGTTTGTTTTTATGGGTGTGACTTGCTGTTTATAATTGCTAATTTGTACCACAATAAACCATTTCTTGTAATTTGTTGTAAATTAAATTTGTCCACATGTGTGAATTTTTTTTTCTCTTTATTTTGTACCATCAGCCTGCCAAGGGACTAAAGAATAAAAATAGCCTTGTGGATAAATTTTCTATAATTACATTTGTTGCTATAATATACTTTTGTTAATTAGCTCAAACTAATTAACAATTTAGTATAAAATAATTTCAAAAATTGTATGTACCTATTTTCATAATATATAAAAAAAAAACCTCAAATATTATCATATTTTTGTTTTACAAGTGTGTGGATTAGAGCGATTTGTAATTTGGAAAAAATAAAAAGAATATTGAAAAAATTGACTTGTTTTGACAGAAACAAAAATCCTCCTCAGCATCATAAAATATAACAATTAAGGCAATAATCTAACATACAGGAGCAAGAAGCAGCCATAAAGACTGCAATAAGTTTGTTGCAAAAACTACATTATGTTTTATATCCTGCAAAATATGGATGGAAAAAGTTTCTTGGTAAACAAATAAAAAGAAAGAAACTGTGCATGTCGACATCACTTTGCAGTACTTATGTGTGTGGGTGTATGTTTGTGCTCCCCACATGCCCACAAGCAAAAAATAATCAGTACAGCAGGGAGCTCTGCTGAGCAGCTTTTGAGTTGATATGGATTTAGTCGCGGTTTGAAAGCGGTACACACACATGCCTCTCCGCTCATTCATAGCTAACAGCCGGAGCAACATTAAAACTGCTTCGACCTGCCTCTAACACAGCACAGTTCAGCAAAAGGCTTTCCCTTTTTGCCTTCGGGATATGAAGTCCTCTGCTTTCATTTTGGAGATTGCACAAGCAGTCCGGTTTTGTAAGTTAGTCATGATTAAAATGTAAGACGGACTGACTCCTGAGGGTATTTTCTGCAAATCTCTCTGAACGTTTCATAAAAATATATATACATATATATATTATAGTTAGTTTGACAACATTAATGCCAAATTAAATTCTATTGATATACTTTATGCATATCAAAGTGAAATTAAATGTTATTAGTCATATCATCTAAGTATTTTCAGAGTTGTTGTGGATGGTGATGCTGTGGGCAGGAAGAATCTCTCGTAGCAGTCAGTCTTGCAACAAATCTGAACAAACCTCTGACTGAGACACTGTGACTCTATAACTCTCATTCAGGACTGTCATGACAGCAGAGATGACGTCCACCTCATTTGTCTGGTGGAATTACATTGATCTCTTCCCCTTTATGATCAATGGAAGAGATGATTTTGGATTTCCTCCTCTGCTCTGCATCCATGAAGTCTTCTTTTAAACTCTTCTGAGATTTGAGGTCGTAGTTCAGCTCCTAGTTGTGAAATAAACTAGGAGCTGCATCATAACAACTGTCTGAAAGTAAAACAGAAGGAATAAAAATCCTTCCAGTTGCACAGCATCCAAATACAGAAGAAATAATCGTCCAAAAGGGCAATTCTCCAACCCAAAGAATTGTTACAAAAAGAACAAATAAAAGCAAACGTAGCAGAGCTGCTCCAACATGATTCCACCATAAGCGGCACAATTCTAGAAATAAGCCTTTTCCAAAAAAATCTGTGGATTTCTACTTCACCACTGGAACAGATTTTGCCTCATTATATATTGGAAGTACACATGTGTAATCAGTTTCTATTTGTGTCACTACCTGTATGTGTTTAGGAGACTTCTTCATCAAAGATAGGATTTTAAACTTTTTTGTCTTTAGCAGCTGCAGTAACTCTGAATCATCTCTGTCCTTCTCTTCCTGTTTTTGGTTTAACTCCAGCTCTTGAGGGAAATATCTGCAGCTTATATCTGGCCTGATTTTACTCTCCTGTGATGACCACGTATTTATTTTTGACAGGATTTTGTTTGCTGTTTAGGAATTTTATTACAGCTTGCTTCTGAAAGATATTTTGACCAGAATGACTAAATCAAATTACAGCCATAAAAAGTAAACATCCTGCCAGAGGAGGAAAACATATATATCTTAATTTTGCTCTCCACCGCTGTGGTTTAAGAAATTCAGTCATTTGATTTTTTTCTGTTGATGTATCAAAGTTTTTAACTTGTGTTTGAAATAAAGGCTTGTCTTCAATCAACTAAAAATACTGAATCACAGAGGAAACCAAACACTAAAAGTGTGACTGACACACATTCAAAAGCCATTTAAAATACAGACAAGTCAAAACAACATGAATAAAAAGTAAAAAAGAAATTTCTTGGCAAAGAAGTCTCTATTTTACACTTGACTCATTTGATTTCTGTCTAAATCTTTAACCTTCATTGTACAGTTACGTAAAAATAAACAACAAAAAAAACTAAGAACAAAATGCTACATTTTTTAATCTTACAATTTCAGTGAAAATAGTTACAAATGTTATAAATATGACTGCTCAAGTCTAATATCTGATGTATTAGAAATAACAGAATGTGCTCCAAAGGATTGAAGAATCTTTTTCTAAAACTGTAAGTCAATGTGAGATGATGTGACTGCAGAAAACGATGAATTATATCAAAGTTTTTTAGGCGTGTGCCAACACATGTAGAGGGTGTTACATATAACCCATAACAAAAACTAATTTTGAATCTTAAAAAGAAAAGTCTGAAACCTTATTTAGGGCGTTTTTGAAGCTGGATGAATGTCAGGTTTTTTATTTGAACCCAATGCAGCTCGCCTCCACCAGAAATCAGTTCTCTTGCTAATGCATTTTCAAGCTCTACTTTTTCTTTTTCATACTGAGTCCGTGTTCCTTTTGCTGCATACTTCAAAAGAAAACCCCTGTCAACCTTTTTATTCTGTGCTTTTTGTTCCACTTGCGTCTCCTGAACTGAGACCAATGGAAGAACATTTCACAAACACGAGTGCCTCGACTTCATATTTAGTAAACCTGCATCTTCACTTGTTGTTTTCATTGTTGCTTCTGATGGTTTCAGCTTTTTCTTGTTTTTAAGGCTTGGATGATTAAATAAAGTAAGTTAAAATCCCTTTTTGACTAACAATGAGAGTGGCAATAAGGGCTGTCATTGAATAAAATTTTACCAACAGAATGACTATTATCTGAAGATAAAAAATTTAACATGCGTATCTGTTTATGTTCACAATTTAAGTGGTGAAACACTTAAGCTGTTGTAAGAGACTAATTAGGCAAATCTGCACAGACGTTGAAGCACAAACTGGATTTAAAAAGAGCAACAGAAACCGCCTGCTTATATTATAAAGCAATGTTATTATTCTGACTTTGTGTTTATGTTTCACATTTAAAAAATCCCTCAGTGTTGTCTTTCAGATAACATTCTTTAACTTTAGCAGAGTATTTAAATTAGGAATATAGAAAATACGGCAGACTTTAAGAAAGGAAGAAATTACATCAAGCACAAGCAGAACAATTACATTTTCTACTCTTTTGCCATTCTATTAAATTACAAATATGTAATAGTTTGACAAAGCAATCCAGCTTCATTAAGTGTTCTGGTGAACTGCCAGGAAGCCACTTCCCTCTGCTGCTTCTTTCTACGCTGCTTGCTAGAGATGAGAACCAGGTGGAGTCAATCTCCTGGCAATCAGGGAGTGTACTTTTGGTGTGGTTGACCTCTCACTCTTGTTTGAGGAAGTGGCACAGCATCTTCCTCAAACAAGGAAGATGCCTAATTGTCTCTTAACAACAGCTTATGTGTTTCACCACTTAAATTGTGCGTTTTGCACGGTTAACACATGCAAAGCGCAAATCGTGCAAAAGTCTCTAAAAAGAACTGTGAAGGACAGCCGGTAAGCTGATTACTGTTGCTCATTCATATGGACTGACTCTGGTTAACTGGTTGTTTTAATATTATTAAAAGAAAAAAACAAATACACTTGGTGTTTATTGGTTAAAGCAGAACACAAATGTTGATAAAAATGCTAATTTATTTATTGCTGTTTAATTTTACTATAAAATACTTATATTTATTACACTTTATTAGGATTAAATAATTTAAATCAGTGGAAATTTATTTTGTTGTTTTCATAGTGTATTTGTCTTGATGATTTCACAATGTAATTGGATGTTTCTGTTTCTTTTGAGGGTTTCCACCTGTGTGATTGGAGGAAAATTATGACCATCATATAAAAATAAAGATAACTAAAGTGAAGACTCCTTGAGTGAGCTGCAGTTATGTTGCACAGAAGAGACTTTCCCTTTCAAGTGGAGATTGCACCGTAAAATCAAACTTTACAAACTTGACATTAAGTTTCCCACATCTTGTTCCACTAAATCTTCAGATCTTAGTGGAATTTTCTATAGAGAAACATACACCTACAATTTGGGATTGAGCAGCTGTGATTTGTACTAAAAACAATAATTTTTTATTAACTTGGATAAATTGATCACATTTCTCAGCATCCTCTGAAAATCTCATGGTATTTACAAAAAATGTTCCTTTGGTCCAAACAGGGGGGGATTTCTTTATTTGATTTTTGTCAAAGAGACAACTTCCAGAAAACTTTTATTTTAGTAAATTTGCTTAAACAATAGTAATGCACTGATAACGACATTAGAAGTGTCTGCAGTCAGTAGCGGATGGTCAAAATAATTCCACCAAGCCAGCAGTCAATAATATTTAGAAGTTGTTGTGGATTTATTATTAATCCTGCAACCATTCTGTCATAACAGTGAGCATGAGTTTAAGATGCTTGCCTCTGTTGTATTTCTTTCCACTCATCACTCTTCATTGTATCCAAACTGCAGCTTCTTGTTGTCGACTAACATCTCCAGCTGTCAGCAACTGCATGTTCAGCCCTTTGACTTGGTTTTCTGCCTCTAGTTCAAATCAGTATCTGAAATATGTATTTTTATATGTAGTCAGCAACTTAATGATGAAATTTCTAACACAGCCTGACATTTCCAGGGAATTTCTAAAGTGAGGTGAAAGCAAATGTGCGACCGTGTGCAGAATCTGAAACTGCCAACTGTTATGTTTCTGTCAGTCACAGGCTGATGTTTCAAAGCCTGTATGTAAGAAAACTCTGGTTACTCTAATAAAAACATGACATTTAGGATTAATAATTGCATCAGACCAATAAAGATATTGGTCTGATATATAAATGTGCACTTAATGAAAAGTATGCGTCATCCATGCTTAAAGTTTGCTATTTTCAAATTGTACTTTTAATCTGACAACCAGCCTGATTGAAATTCTTTTGATTATAAATGTACACAAACATGTTAACAGTTCAGTACCAGTTTGCTCAAGGTGCTAAACATTAAACAACAAACAGCAGATTTTTTCAAACGACGGCATCAAAAATCATTATACACTACTTTAAAGAGGACCTATTAAGCAAAATTTATAATTTGCATATTTTTATGCCTCCATTTGGGTCTCAATTGGTCTTTAAAAAACTTAAGAAAACACCCAACTGCTTTTTGACGATAAGTTAATTATCAGCTCAATCTGAAAAATATTCAAAGTAGGCAGAGCTGACCAGAATAAAGTCTCAGTATCTGAGAATAACTTTGTGCCAAAAATTGAATGCATACGTTTTGCATAGCCTATAGACCAATTGTAAACTGTTGAAGGAAGTACAAAGATCTGCTGACTTGTCAGGCAAAGGAATGAGGCCATTTGAAACATAAAATGTGTTTTTTTGAGAAATGATTTAACTTTGGTCACATGCCTGGTCATCTGTGAAAACAGCCAAACAGAGATTATCATGTCATGCAACTGACTGACCGTCACTGGTTATCCGCTCACCATCTGCCGTGGCCATCTTTCATATCTTCTGTCTTCTTCTTGAAGTCACTTCAGTTTCACTCAGTTCTTCTCTTTAATGCTTGTTACCATCAATTCTTTCTTTTCATTTCATGTCTTTAATTCTGGGTCTTATTGGCCAGGATTCTTTCATGAAAGCTCACCATGTCTCACTGGTGGCAAAGGACAACGATCACAAAAAGAGCATCCTCAGCAAATCAAACCTTTTTTTCCCCCTTTTTCTCACAAAGGCTTTTTGTGCAACAGAATCAGTGCAGCTGCAACAGATTTCTCAAGTTTTTCACAGGATGTAGGGATTTTAAGTTTGCCTTCCCAAGTCTTTCAAAAACCAGCAGAACATTGTTTTTGTATTAATTTTTTTTTTTTTTTTACTATTTCATTGACAACAAAGCATAAAGCAAGGTTGGGGGGAAAAAATAAAATGTAATTTCGGATCTGTTTTGATTCAGTTCAGCCCCAGTTCAAAACACATCATCTCAAAGCACTTTCCCAAACAAATGTCAGTTTAATTGAATCATACAGACTGATTACAAGTACATTACATATCTTCCAAATTGATTATCAAACAAAGCAGTCAAGTTCAGTGTATTAATCAAATTAGTTAAGTTATCTACCTACAGAAAGCCACAGATTTCATTGAGTGATTGACTTCTAGCATTCACTCCTTGTTGAGTATTTACTGACAGTAGACAATGAGGATGCATGTTTTCATAAATGCAGCAACCTGTGTGTTTCATTTTCCTTTAATTTTTCCTTTATTTCATCAGTTTCAGAGCTAATTTCAAAGAAAGCTGCAGATTCACATTACCTAGAAAACTATCTGGTTTGCTTCACCTTCTTTGTTTACACAGACAAAACGCATTTCTCTAGAACAGATATGCCTGGAGAAGATGAATAATTTCATTGTGAAATGGGATTTGTGGGAAGGAAAAGCTAGCAGACGTGAGAATATTTATTATCGGCAACAGAATGCGTTAGAGATCAGAACTGTGGAGGAATAATGGGGAAAAAATGTAGTAACAGAATGGAGCTGTACTAACACTGCAATTAACTGTGAAAGAGAAAAATTTAAAATGTTTAAATTAATGTTATATAAATGTCAATTTTCAGTTTTACTTTTACAGTTTTTTGTGATTAGTGTTTTGACCTTTTACATTTCTATTACCATATAAATGTTAAGTCCAACCCTGTGCATCAAAAACACACTTGTTTTTTGCACTGCAGGTATTTTAGAAAAGTAATTTGTTTTCAACCTTTACTACCAGAGTTTTATCTCTACTGAGAGTTTGCATGTCTCACACAACCAAAACAAAGAAGATAACTTGTGTTTTTCCACTTCAGTTTCATTTTAAGAAGCCCTTTCATGCATTGTTTGACGTAATTAATTTTCCTTTTCAATTTATGTTCGTTCTGCTTTTCTTCTCCCTTGATTTGTATTGAAGTTGTCAAAAGGTTTAGGTGCTGTGTTTGAGCTGCACAGATAAGACTGGAACGCAGAACGTCTTTGAAAAGGTAACTGTAAATACAGAGTCGGCACAAGGATGCACGATTCCCTGAGCAGAAATTCAGCCCCCATGTCCACAACTAATACTGTCTACATTCTGATTTTTCCATTATAAAATACTACATTTTGTGGTGTGCATAGAGAGGGGGGCAAAAAGTTTGTGGTTGTGACAAGAAGGGCCGGATGACATGAGGTTGAGAACAAAATGACAATTTTTGTCAAATGCAACAATGATAATGAGAGGAATTTCAGGCCAACCATGAAAATGAGAATGATGTTGGTTACCATAAATAATATTCTTCCCCATTGAAAATAAATGATTAAATAAAAACAGAAAAACAAAAATAGTTTTACACTGTTTGCTTCTGAAATCAGAAGCAAACAGTGTCTCTTTATTATGGCATTTAGAAATAAATGAATTAATCCTGACCTGAAACAGGAAATGTTTAGCCAGATTTAATGTCAGACAGTGGGAAAAAACATTTTTCTGTCTTTTTATACAGTGCATATAAATGTCAACTATAGGTACCAAGAATTTTAATGAGATTTTAAAGCACTCCTACGCAAAAAAATTATCTACCTTTAATTGCCTTCCTTCAATGTATTTTGTGTCGTCTTCATTGTTTTGATGGAATACCAGAATTAATAATCAAAAACCAACATAATCTGCATATAATTTTCAACAAAATCTAGCACCTGAGGCAAATATGTTTTTTATTTAAATATTGCCATGTATTTACAACACAAGAAAAGAGAAAGCATGTTGCTTTAATCAGTTTTTTAATCAATTAAATTTATGTCAACAACCAGTTCACAAACTGAGACTAGCCTCAGCTACTTAACATTACACAGAAAAAGATGAACACTTGCAGAGAGGAATATTTACATCCAGTCTATGTGATCCAGAAACAGGCCATGCCTTATTTATGTGAAAAACAAATAACCTCAAGCCAATTCACTGCAGCTGCCCACAACATGCAGATGCAGTGCGTCTCTGAACAAAACTCGCAATGTGGTTTAACACATTAACATCTAAGAGACACCAACCTGGTCAAACCTTTTAGAAAGGTGTTAGGTTTTTGTTGTGCTTTGTCTGTGGGAAGGCATGAGAAGTTTATGTGCTCGAAGTCTGAACTTTTGATCCCTCACGCTGTAAATAATGACATTCCAGCAACTGTTGGTCGCCAAAATCCAGAAGGCAAAAAAGGAGAAGTTGCACCATTCGTTCCCCAAAACGTTCCCAACCACAAAGACGGCGATGGGGGTGAACGATGCGGTGAAGGCCACAGTCAGAGTCCCGATGGTCTTTGCTGCTTTAATGTCTGAAAACGTGGGATTACTGGTGGTTTGGATTTCCGTCTCTGCCAGAGTTTTTCTATGCTTAGAGTGCTGCCTGATGCTGGAGAGAGAGATGATGTTGATGACAACAGTGCCACCGAGAAGCGTGAAGTCAAATGCAGGAAAGAGGAGGAGGATGTTCCAGGCCTGGCTGGGGAACTCACCAATGGTCCCCAAGGCATAGTTACACATCCTGCTGCAGGAGTTATACTCCAGCGCAATCTCACTGCTGAACACCATGGGGGACACAGCCAGGAAGAAACTCCCCACCCAGGAGAGGAAGATGAGGATTGTTGTCCTTTTACGGGTAATAAAGGAGTCCTTATGCAGTGGTCTCAGCACTGCGATGCTCCGCTCAATTGTCAACAGAAAGATAGTGGTGATGGAGACAAAGGTGCACCCGGCAAAGATCGGGCCAATGATGTTGCATGGGTGAAAACTCACTGATTGCGAGTTGTACGAAGTCCATTCTGGTGCAGACTCAGCAACCATTAGATAGACCTCAGCATAGACAGACAGAGGAACTACAAAAATCCCCACAGCCAAGTCAGCAACTGCGAGGGATGCCTTGAGGTAGCCCTGCGACGTGTGGAAGTGCTTGGTCCCCACCACCACAGCCAGAGTCACTATGTTCCCAAACAAGGTGGCGAATATCAGCAGCACCATAAAGAGCACCATGAGGATTTTGTTAACCAGAGTACAGCAGCATACGGTGCAGTGTGCTGGTTCTGCTTCGTCCAGCATCGTTGGCGTGCCGGTCTCAATCATTGAAGCAAGCGAGGCTGAACATTCACATCATAACCTAAAATATTCAGAGAGAGAAACAGGATTCAGGCCTGAATGCTGGTTACAGTCTTCATTAGTGAAGTTGAGTGGAAGGAAAAAGAATTGTTCACTAATTTAGTTAATCAATCTGCTCCAAAGTATCTGAAGATTATAATACACATGATTGTTTGGTTTAAATTATAGCTTTAACTTCAGATTTAAAGCAGCAACAATCAGCCCAGTCTGATGCAATGTGTCAGTCACTGTTTAATTTGCAACCATGTGCAAATTATTGTAGATCCAAAACTTTAAAAGAATTTTGCTGGTTTGCCTAATTTAAAAAAGGCACCAAGTTTTTATATGTATTCAAGACTAGAATGAAAAAAAAAGAATGGAAGAAGATTTAGTCAATTTTGAGCAATAAAAAGCATATTTAGCCAAGCATCTTTGACTGAATATGCTTCCTATATTTAGTCTAGTTTAATAAATCCAGTGAAAGGAGATTTGTGTGAAGCAAAGTTTGCTCTTGAGAAGTCACAGTATAGACATGGACCTTGCAGGTGAAAGCAAAAAGCCTGGCTATTTAAAGACGATTACTTTGTTTTTCTAGCCAGTGTGTTCTGTTGGAAAGATTTTTAATCTGCAGTCACTTTTTTGTCCTAATTAAGAAAAAAACTTCATATAAATCATCCTTCTGTGCAAAAATCAATTTACATACATTTTTAACTGAAGTCAGGGGCTGCAAAAAACTGTGCAAGGGCTGTAAATGTCCCACAGGTCACACTTCGGACTCTCCTGTCCTGGAGGGTGTCCGTACCTGTATTCTGGACAATGGTCAAATCAATAGTCTTCTCTATGACTATGAAGTCCATAACATGCTTGAATTAAAAAGTGGCTTTGTCATTGTATTTTTATTAGCTATGAACAACAATCATCTAAAATTTTAGAACAATTGAAATGACTTTATATATGATCAATCTATATAAATAGTTTTACTTTTGAAATGAACTTTTTAAATAAATTGACTTTTCAATGTCATGTTGAGATCCATACATATGCATATATTTTAGACCAGGAGAGACACAGGGGCTTTTTCAAGTGTGTATTTTTTCATTTCCACATTAGTTTGGATGCAGTTTCAAAGTTGAGCAGCTAGATGTCACTATTTTTTAGAACACCTCAACGATCAGCTACTGCATTGTTTAATTTTCCTTGTTAGAATATAACTGTGATGCACCTTTAGCAACATACACAACTCAATAATTAACTGTCAAATCACTTTATCTGTAATTTTACATTTACATCATGCTGCTTTTCTGCCACTGTAGTTCTCATTTCATCCACTAGGTGTCGTCTGACCACCTGTCAGGGTCATATGTCTCATTGTAGATGTCTCTCAAATCAGCTGTCTATAAACAAAGCCTTGACATCAGACACTTGCTGACTGTGAACGTCATCAGAGACCCCTAGCGGCTTAATAGAGAAAGTGCACGAATTAAAGTCGGACGTACTTTTTTTATATGTACATCCAATAACTGAATAAATGCAGGTTTAGTTGTCTATCTGAGGACTGCTGGCAGTACTTTCATTTGCTCTTTACACATTTTACATTTTTGTATTGTTGCCTTCACGCTAAACATAGTGCAGCTGTCAAAGAACTGTACAAACACAACAAGCAAAATCATAGCAGAAGAAAAGTAAACAGACTAGAAGATACTTTGCATAAAATGCGCATGAGAAAACCAGTGGGATCTGCAAACACACAAACCCATTTTGACTGCGTTAACCAGTTTCAGAAGGTTTTTTTTTTTTTATCATGCAGTCTTATTTAATTAATTTACATAATAATGTTTAATTTTTATGTGCTGACTCATGTAAATTCTTTTCATCTGATTTTAATACTGAATGTCTTTTTTTTCAATGTACTTGCTGATAGTTTTCTTCCTTTATTTTTCTGTAATGTATTTTAATTAACTTGCCTATGTTTATCACCTTGCCAATTTAATTAAAAATGGATGTAATCTAAGCCACAAAACTTCAGGTAAATACATTTAACTTAACTCTGTTATTGAGTTGCAAAGCACATAATATCTCATGGGTATTTTTAATGTGGAAAACATCCATTGTTGTCAACATTTCGAGTTGCAGTACGCAGGGAAGTGGCATGAGAAACGTCTGTAGGATGCGCTGCTGACGCTAAAACTGCCCGCTATATACTGGGTTTATATTACTGACGCACCAAGTTCAGTGACTCACGTGAAGAGCACTGCAGCCGGATGGATGGATGGATGGATGGATGGATGGATGGATGGATGGATGGATGGATGGATGGATGGATGGATGGATGGATGGATAGTACTACTACTAAGTTGGTGTAGTGACGCAATAATCTCACCGAGCAACAACAACAACAGCTGTAATAGTAAACAAAACCCAGCTGACTCGCGTTAATCTGAGCTCCGGTAAATTTCCCGTCGTCTTCCCTCTGAAACTATCAAACTGTGTTCAGATTAGAAGTGATTTTAAAATATTTAATATTGAAGCTCGGCTTTCAGAAATGAACCTGGTCTACATGGACCTGAAATGTTCACGCTTTAGTCGCTTTTCTTTTGCAAAAAGGAACCTCCATCTCTTCATAAAGGTTAATATTGAATTAAGGTTGAATTAAGATAATCCGCAGTTTTCCCAGCGCACTCCCATAACAAAGAAAAACAGATGTAAAGAGCACAAAAATCACTCACGTGATAAACACTCGCCTACAGCAAAAATGCTGACTTCATAAAGATAAAAGAGTAATCTTTAATTATTCAGAATTTCTCTTGCATTACTCCAAGCCTATTTCCACTAAAGCGCGCAGTCATCTGGAAGCCCCTTCTGTTCCATCCTTTAATGGTCTTAACAAAGGGAAATCCATGAGATATCCTCGCTCCAGTGCGCACGCATAAGAGAGCATCTAAAGGATCTTTATATATATATATATATATATATATATATATATATCTGAGAATCACGAAAAATGGTGAATCAAAGCGTTGACAGATATGATTTTTTTAATTTTGTATATTTTTGTTAAATCTATTTTGCTC
>CAEGAD010074289.1:0-60444 GCA_903067055.1 Poeciliopsis paucimaculata | reverse complement strand
AAAATTAACCCTGAGATTTTTCAGTTGGGTTTTAAATGACTTTACAGCACTTATCATGTGCTGTTGAGTTTTTTTTTTTTTTTTTTTTGTTTTTTCTTCTTGCATCCTCCTGGCGACAGAATCAAGGGACCTTGTGATTCTGGTACTTTGAAATTTAAAGGGGATCTATTATGCAAAATTCACATTTTGCATGTTGTACTTCTATTTGGGTATCAACTTCTACACAGTGTTCCAAATTATTATGCAAATTGGATTTAAGTGACATGGATTACATTTTTTGTTTTGGTATTAACCAAAACGGTCATTCACAGAATGACTGTTTGCAGTTCTTTATAATCCATGAAATGTTTAGAAAATCTGCTGTGCATTATAATTTGGAACGGTGCATTTTAAGTTTTTTTTTATTTTTATTTTTGAATAAAATCCTGTTCTCATTGGGAGCTTTGTTCAGTAAAATTTGCTTTATACTGTAATAGATTAACTTAATTATATTGACCATTTAAAAAAAATCTGAGAAAATATCACTTGCATAATAATTTGGAACACGGTGTAAAAACAACCCAAGCGCTGAAAAAGAAAACGCTTAGCTGGAAAAAGAGCCGTTTCAAAAACAAATGCAACATCACAAATCAGGCTCTGCCTGTCACCTAGCAACCCCAGCGAATCCCAGCCTGTTACCTAGCAAGCTAAGCTGAACTCCAGCTGGTTATAACGGCTGCTGGAAAAGACGAATGTTTTGTTGTTGACTTTACCTTCCAGAAACCACTTGCTTCATCCCTATTGGTTGTACAGGAGGCTCCACTTCTGCTTTTCAAAGATGTATGGTTGCATAATTGCGCATCTGTTTGCAGCCATTTTCACATGAATGTAAACGTTGAGTTTTCGGGGCGTGGCCAGCAGCAGCTTATTTGAATTTAAAGTGACAAGACGCCCTAAAATGGTTCAATCTGAAAGAAGCTCACATAGACGAAACTAAAATTCATCTACGAATAATTTTGTTTTTAGCCCGTAGATCCATCCTAACCTGTTAAAGGAAGTATCACATAACTTTATCTTTCCTTCAGGATCTTCCCATCAACATAAAGTTCTGCTTCGAGGGGATGGAGGAATCTGGGTCTGAGGGTCTGGACGATCTGGTGTTTTCCCGAAAAGATTCGTTTTTCAAAGACGTGGATTATGTCTGCATCTCTGACAACTACTGGCTGGGAAAGACCAAACCGTGCATCACCTACGGCCTCAGAGGAATCTGCTATTTCTTTGTAGAGGTAAATTCACTTCAGTAGTAACAAAATGTGAAACTGCAGCATGAATCCTGCAGTCTGAAAGAAATGGGCGGGAGAGTTGGACTGGGAAACCTCTACTGAACACTGAGCGTAATGCAAGCAAAACCTTGCAGAGGGATTTTATTAAATTTGTTAAAAATATGAAAAAGCTGAAATAAACAGTTTATTTCTACATAAAGTTACTGTACATAGAAGTTATCTGTGAAAGAGCGCAGTGTTTTCAGACTCTTTCAGAAATGACTGGATGTTCAATTAATTTCAATTAGGCCCAAGATGATCACAGAAAGCTGACTGTTTCATAAACGGTAGAAGAAGTTGATACCGAAAGACGTGGCTGCAATGTCCTGAATGAGCAGAATTTGGTAAAACCTGAATAGTTGAAATAGAACAAAGTATGCAGCTGTAAAGTGGAAAAATGGGTGCATTGAGCATTCACGCTAACAAACAGCTTTTTATCTGAGATGACATTTTTACAGATTTTCTACATTTCCACCTGAATCTCAGGTGGCGTGCGGCGACAAAGACCTTCACTCTGGCGTCTTTGGCGGCTCGGTTCACGAGGCCATGACTGATCTCGTTTCACTCATGGGTAAATGGAGATTACTGTTGAATTACACGTTTTTACAGTCCTTGTATGTTAACAATGTTGCCTTCACAGGGTCTCTGGTTGACAAGAGGGGAAAGATTTTGATTCCTGGGATGTACGACAGCGTGGCTCCTCTCACAGAAGAGGAGAAAAAACTGTACGAGAAGATCGATTTTGACTTGTCTGAGTACTGCAAAGACGTGGGAGTTGGGAAGCTGCTGCATGACAGCAAGGTGAGTAAACGACCTGATATTTACTTCACTCCCTGCCTCATTCAGAACCACTAACCCTTTGCTTCCTTCTCGCTACAGGAGCAAATCCTGATGCACCGCTGGAGGTATCCGTCTCTTTCTCTGCACGGTATCGAGGGAGCTTTCTCTGAAACTGGAGCCAAGACTGTCATCCCCCGCAAGGTCATCGGCAAATTCTCCATCCGCCTCGTCCCGGACATGGACCCCAAAGTTGTGGAGAAGCAGGTAAATGGTAAAATATGTGTTTGATGGCAGAGTGATTCATTTTGGTGCAGCGTTTTGTAAATGTGGGGTCAATAAAACCTCACAGAGAAGTCAGCCATGTCCAAATAGACCATAGATATGATAATGCAATACTTTAAATAATAAACAGTCTCATGAATATAAAATGGCAAAGAGATGAGAAAGTAAAATGTTAAGTTGTCCTGTTTTTATTATTGAAATAATAAAAATTATTTTTATAATTCTTCCTTTTCTCTTTTCCTTTTTTACCATTTTCTGCCCTTTTTCACTTGTTCCTACCTGTCCTCATTTTTTTATTTTGCTTGTTTACTTTCTAACTTTTCTTTTTTACTCCTTCTCCTCCACCTTTGATTGTCTCTTCTTTTTTGCATACTTTCTTTCTTACCTTTTTCTCTATTTTTTTTTCTTGCCTCTTTCCCTACTTTTACAATTTTTTTCCTTGCATTATTTTTTTCCTTCTCATCTGTCTTATTTTTTCTTTTACTTTCTTCTCTTTTCCATCATCCTGTTTGCTTTTCTTCCTGCCATTTTCATTTCCTTTCTTCTTTTTTTAATTTAAAAAAAAAATTTATTTCCGCCTTTTCTGTATTCATTATGCAAAACTGCGAAATATGCAGTAAAATTCAGTTTAACAATTAAAAAGTATTTAATTTGCCTGTATTCTAAGAAAATAGTTGAATCTTGCATCAAATGGGACACTTAAACAATACAACCAGTTTCAATCTGTCTGCTGATGTTTAATTTTGGTTTTAAAAACGCCATTTTTTTTTTTTTTTAACTCAGTTTCTGATTATTATTATTTAGGTGGTTGATTACGTGCAGAAGAAGTTTGCTGATCTGGGAAGTCCCAACAAACTGAAAGTAACGATGGGCCACGGGGCCAAAGCCTGGGTGTCCGACTTCAACCACCCTCACTACATGGCTGGTCGAAAGGCCATGAAGACGGGTTGGTTTAAATCTTTACATGCACCCGTCTTCATAAACAAATCAATATTCTACTCATTTGTTCATATGGACTGTTATTTTCCTCCGTCTCCCTGATGCGGTCCAGTTTTCGGGGTGGAGCCGGACCTGACCCGTGAGGGCGGCAGCATTCCCGTCACTCTGACCTTCCAGGAGGCGACAGGCCGGAACGTCATGCTGCTTCCTGTTGGATCCTCCGATGATGGCGCTCACTCGCAAAATGAGAAACTCAACAGGTTTGTCACAAACACAACAAATGTAATTTCAGTGAAGTTAAGAACTAAAAGGTAAAGGAAATTGAAGAATTCAAAGTTTCCCCCAGAAAACCTGCTAAGCTCTGTGGTTTGGATGCTCACTGGGTTTGAGTTAAAAAAATGCTTAAAGTAAACAAAGTTTGAAAATATCGCTTGATAATTATGTTATTAGAAGATTAATATCTGAACACCAACTATAAAGTCTTACAAAATTCAAAAATTAAAAAAAAAAACTTAAATGAATAAGCTAAGCCTGATGGCCCGCCAGGCTTATAATACACTGGGATTGTTTTATCATCTTGCATAATTTTCAATCTTGTTCCTTTTTATTTGTTTTTCAGATCAAATTACATCCAAGGAGTCAAGATGCTGGGAGCATACTTCCATGAAGTTTCACAGCTGGAATGAACTGATCACGTCTTAAATGTCTTTGCTCTCAGAGACCCAATCCTCTTAGCAAAGTTTTTCCTTTTCAAATGAAAGTGCCGTGTGTAGATTAAGACAAACTCTTTTTTTCATTCTTACTCTGTTCTCTCCTGTTTAATTAAAGGATGAATTCTTCAGCTCAAACTTGACTGTTTTTTTTTTTTTTTCTAACATTTTGTTTTTTAAAGTTTCAAGAAAATGTTATTTTTATGTGAGATTATAGAATAAATTAAGCTTATTTCAGTTCCTTTGGAGTTTAGGCTGCCATTCTACATGTGGCGCTGGATTGTTTTCTGCCTAAAACTTTTGTATCATTTTTGCAGTATATAAATTCATAGACTAGTGGATATTTATAGTATTTTTTTTACAAAATTAACTTGTTGCCAGACTAAAATTAGGCTATAAGAGTATAAAATTATTGGCAGGAAATGAGTTATACACATGAATTTGGATATTTTAATTTTGACTCATCTATGACTTGACTATTTTCTTATGCATCCAATATTTTGGATATTGTTAAAGTCTTACATTTTCCAAGACAGTCAATTACCAATTTTTTTTTATTTTTTTTTTTTTTTTTCCCTCCATATTTTGGTCTGTTAAATCTTTATTTCAACATTTCTATAAAAACCCTTAAGATTCAAGACAATACAACAAGTCACACTACAGAACAAAAACAATTCACTGTAACATAACTCAGCAGAAAATGATAAAGGATGATGTGGGGGGACAGACGTCACAAATCCTTTCCTAAATTAATATATTGGTATAATGGTTTGCCTTTTGTGATGCAATGATTCAGCACTGCTTTAAACAAAATGATTTCACTTGTGAGGCAAACAAAAGTAGCAAGAAGGATTAAATTAACATTGTTTTAATGCTTTATCCCCTGATAGAGGACAAGCTTTTATTACAGCTGAACTAATAAAAGCTAATGCTAATATATAAGATCAGGTTTTCAAACATTGCAATGTTATGTCAATATCTGAGTCACAAACCAAATAAACTGGTAATGGCTTAAATATATTTTTGCAAAAAGCTGTTACGAAGGTCAAATTTGCACATCAATTTGAAAGGATTTAAAAAAAAAAAAGATATTTGGTTGTCTTTAAAATGTCCTAATTTAAATCAAAGTTTTCCTCTCAGGGATTATATTACATTATTTGACTATTACGTCACAGTCATTAATAATCAAATGTAGTTATTATTGACTAACGGCCGAGTGTCTCACAATGCTTTTAATTAGAGACAGTTTAAAATTTTGGTTATGATTCTGATGAACACTTTAGCACCGGAAGTACTTCCTTCACAATAAAGGTCTCTTTATTTTGAAATTTCCAACGGCTGTTTGTCTTCCAAAATGATCGTTTTTTAAACATGTAACAATAATAAACATCATGTAAGCTCCCATATCTTCATTGAAGGCTGCTTTCATTTCGAAACTAATCAGCTAGAAGTTTTTTGTTATTTTTGTTGGGGTTTTTTTTTTTTAGCTAGCTATAGGTTTGTTGGCTCGGGGGATTCAGGGTCGAACCTGGCAACACAGGCGCGGGAAAATCCTAAACAACAAATGCCGCTTCCGCTTTCACCAACACAGATCAAGCGGTAAAGCCACTTCATGAAAATATAGTAGCTTAGCGGAATACTTTAGGGTGTAAAATAGATGGAAAGTGTCCGATCTTTATCTTTATCAGCGACGTCGCGCCGGTTGCTAGCTTTAGCCTGACGTAAATCCCGGAAATGACCATGAAATGACTTTTAAATAACTGTTACTGGTTCTGAATCAAGTCCAAATGGATCGCTACCAGGAGGTGAAACTGCTGCTGAAAAGCTGGGAGCAGGGTTTTCTCCAGCAGCACCAGAGGAAACCCAGTAAGGTGATTTAAACCAACAGAAAAAACACGACCCACCGCATGTTTTCTTCCACTATAACGCCTGTGTTGTTCTATAGGAGGACATTGACCAGGCTCCACAGGAGACCCGGAGTGGGTGCAACGCATCTCACTGCAGCATAAAAACGTTGCTTTTCCCTTGATGCATGCAAGAAATAAAGTGTGTGTCTTTGCAGGGCTGTATAAGGAGTACAGGAGTTTAAAACAAGCTAAAGTAAAGGATGCATCCAGCGGCCATGGAGAGGAGATAAACCCAACAAATCAGGTGCTGAAGAAAACATGTTACTGCTGATGTGTGACTACATACCAGCCTCTACAGCTTAAATGTTGTTGCAAACAGAAACAACAAGGTGTTTTAGTTTAGTTGAATATGAAACACCAACGTAGAGCTCCAACTGTTTCTAAACTGGTTTGATTAAACAGTTTGTTTGTCTTTGTTTTCAAGCAGGAGTCAGATTGTTGGGGAGCCCATCTCAACCGCAAGGCAATGCCGCTACCTGCTCCCAGGCTGACGTCTCAGGAAAAACACAGCATTCTCGTGGCTTCGTCGCAGTACTACGGCCTGAAGCTTAAAAACAACCTTTCGGCACTCAGCAAGGTGGGAATCGCAAAATAAAGGCTCAAGTTCACTCGTTAAAAAACAAGATGTGTCATTCCTGTGGTTCTTTTCTCCCACATCTGTAGGAGAAACCAGTTTCTCTGAAGAAATCCCTCCGTACTGGTCGAGTTCCTCTCAATTCCTTAAAAGATGATCAACCAATACAGAACAACAGACTCGGTTTATCAGTTGGTTCTGGTAAAAATTCATCTGAGGATGAACAGCAGGAGGTTCTCTCCCCAAGGTAATCCTCACTAGTTCACCTTGACATCAGGTCATCCATCTTGCTCTCCCTTCCTCCTGTTCTTGTAGGTACCATATTGACCACTCTAAAATCACCCACTATAAATTAATTGTATATTTTGTATCTATACAATCACATATTGACAGAAGTTGGCTGTCGGTTACATTTACCTGTTTAGGAAAAAATGTGTTTTTAGGAGTTGTTTTACTGCACTGCACTTTTTCTTAACTAATATTATTGTGAACTGTTGCTGGTCTTACTTGAGTAAAAAAATCTAGAAATTTTATTCAAAACTAGCAACTTCAATGAAGAAGAAACACATTTTAGCCCAAAATGAATGAAACACAGGCACACACCTTGGATTTATGTCAAAGTGAGACCTCTTGTTTTTACACCAGCTTTGTATGGCTATTTTGTTGATTAATAAAATAAACACTTTATATTCTCACTGTAAGTACATTATCCTTTTCTAACATACACATTATTAGCTGCAAGCATTAATTTTGTGTAAAATTGAGAAAAAATGATTTGAAAAAGTCTTCTGTGTTATTTTGTATTAGTAATATTTTTGTTTACATTTTAGTCTTTAAACTTGCACATAACTTTTATACTTTGCCTGTTTGATTATTAAATCAGATTTTATTGTCTTGACTACTCTTTTTATCAAATACTACTCCTTTACTTAATCTGCAACAGAATGATGTCAACGGCATAAGGTCTATAAAAATAATTTTCTATTATTTAGCTGAAAACTATGTGCTTTATATGTTTTATTCATTTCTTATAATTATGAAAATAAGCTGCTCTGCTGTTCTTTTCTTTTGCCAGACTTGTTTCCTTTTGTTGTAGAGTCTGAAAAATGAAATAAATGCCATTTTTTTCTTTTATGAAATGACATTGACTCAGTACTAGATCACTCCTTTTTATGAAATACTTTTTTTTTTTACTCGTGAGTCATTTCTTGAAAACCGGCTTTTTACTCCTTACTTGAGTAAAATGTTTTGCTTCTCCATTCACCTCTGCATGTTGACTGTCTGATTTTAACCTGTGTTTGTTTGTTCTAGATTGATGGAGCCTCCGTTTGGGTCGGTGACCTCTCCATCTCTCCATGCAGCGGAGCCTAAAGAACGATTTGAACCAGAACCAGTAGAAGCTGCTATCAGTAATTCTGTCGATGATGATCATAGAATCGCAGCTAATTCCCAGTTTCAGATAGCTAAAGCTACTTTTGCGACCAGATCCGCCTCTCTTTTATCACCTTCAACCCCTCAGTTTGCCCCTAAAAGCACAGGAAAGGAAAACGAAGACGCAGGAGATGAAGAAGAAAATCCTCACCCAGGAGGTCGAGCTGGGAGTGTCGATCTCGGCGCTTCGGCTGGTTTTAAACGAAGCCCGCCTTTTCTCGTCGGATCAGGAGGGAGTTTAGCTAAACGGCCCTCTGCTGCCAACAGGCTGAGCGTCGTTGACAGGAACTGGTTGGAGAGATGTCAGGTGTTTGGGGAGATGGAAGCTGCTGAGATCCCTGGAGGAGGAAATCTGGAAATCAAAGTGAACAAACATCAGGAGAGGGAAGTCAAGGAAGAAAAACCTGAAGGAGATTTAGAGGGTGAAAGAAAACAGTCAGTAGATTTGGGACAAGAAGAAAAGTTAGCAGATCCAGATCTGAATTGTGCTCCAGGAGATTCTGGAAAAAGCAAAACAGAAAGAGGAAAGTCGTCACGTTTAGCAGATGAAAACAGTGAAGATGGTCTGAAATCAAAAGGTACGAAGAAGAAGAGGCAGAGAGATGAAGACGACGTGGAAGAAACGTCAAAAAAGAGGCGAAAAAATCCTAAAAAGAAAGAATCGAGTTTCAGCCCTGATTCAGCTGATGGAGGAGAAAAGAAAAAAAGAAGCGAAAGAAAAGACGGGGATGTAGAGGAAACGACCAAAAGAGCAGAAACGGTATTTATTTGATTTATTTACCAGCTGAGAGGATTAAATGTTGATCATTTAATTTGTTTTTATCTCTTTCCAGGTGCCCCAGGAGAACCTTTTAGGAGAAATTCAGGAGGAGTTCAGAACAAATCGGGTTTATCAGAAGCAGCCAGCCAGAACCAGGTGGGTCCACAAACAAACCTGGAGTCTCAAAAGTATTTACACCCTTGAACCTTTAATGTTTTTCCACCTTAAAGCCATAAAAATTCCTGGATTATATTGAAGTTTTATGTGACAAAGCGGCACTTAACTGTGGAGTGAGGGGAAAAGGTCATATCTGAAAAGTGTGGCATGTCTGAAATATTTCCTGATGCTTCTTTGTAAAACGTGTCAAACTCGAGGCCCAAATCTGGCCCACCACATCTATTTATCTGGTCCTAGATTGTAGATTAAACTCTAAATGTGCTTAAATATTAAGTTATCAATCAAATCAATGCAGTTTTAATCGGTTTAGTTCCAAATTATATCAATCAATTCCTGCAGTTTCTTGAGTTATTATGGAAATTCACACAAAATCAACAAACCTCTGCACTTTTTGGCACTAATACGTAATTGGGGAGTTTATTGCGGATTTTTCTCAAAAATTGTCAAACACTTTTTTAATTGTACTAAACAGCTGCCTCGGCGTTAACTGATGTCACTTTATAGTCCATGATCTATACAACCAGTAATAAAAAGTTGCATTTACCGACATAAATAAGCGTAAATATTTCCAAATTAGTACCACGAACACTTTGATTTTTATTGCAAAAAAATTTTTTACAAAATTCTGGAGGGACTGAAGAGATGTTCAATAATGTTATTTATTGATATTTTAACAGTTTTAACATATTTTATCAATACATTCTGGCATAACTGGCCCTTTAAGAGAATTCATGATCCATCTAATCCAGGGTTTTCCAACTCACATGTGGATCTTATAAAACTAAACAATATTTATAATTATGTGTGGTTTTATGCACAGAATATCTGCAACAAAATGGCAAAAGGTTTTAAAAAAATTTTCCGTATTATTTAGCTGCAAAATTTGTGCTTTATATAAATTTTTTCCATGTCTTTTAATTATTAAAATGACTTCCTCTGGTGTTCAATCTGTTTTCCTTTTGCTTTGTAGTCTGAATGAATAAATAAACGTTATCTGTTGCACCTGAATGGCAGCAGG
This sequence comes from Poeciliopsis paucimaculata, assembly GCA_903067055.1. Classification (NCBI taxonomy): domain Eukaryota; kingdom Metazoa; phylum Chordata; class Actinopteri; order Cyprinodontiformes; family Poeciliidae; genus Poeciliopsis; species Poeciliopsis paucimaculata. The sequence continues at coordinate 50,565 of CAEGAD010074289.1, read as the reverse complement.
GATAAAAATGTTTTTTCTGAAACGAAGAACATCCTGTCCCCTGGTTTAAAACGTTTAAGATATTCTGTATGGAAATTTTATTTTAGGGGATTCAGAGTAGAGGGGTGCTGAGTAGAAGTGCACACCACACTTTTTAGATTTTCATTAGTTTAAAAAAAAAAAAGTTCCTTTTTCTCCTCTTCACAGTTATGCGCGTCTTTGTGTTTCTTGTCGCATAAATACTTTAAATTAAAAACTTTCAAGGTTGTAACCTGACAAAATGTTAACTTGTTGCCATTGTTTTCCTTTTGGATTTAAGTTTAATCTGCTTATAGTTTAATTGTTTTGGATATTTTAACAGAGGAACAAAAGGAGCAGAGGGAAACTTTGTGAAGATAAACCTGAAGAAGAAATCTCATGTGAAAGGATACGCATTGAGGGGAGTTGGTTTGCGCAAACAGGTATGATTCCTCTGTTAATTTACTTTATTTTCATTGTGCATATTTTATTTCTCTCTTGGTTAATAAACCAGATCCAGATTCAAACTTCCTGGCTCCTCTGGTGAAGCTTTAAAATAATTTGAGTGTGACTTTATTGGATGTAGTGTATTGAAAGAATAAATAAAGTAACACACAAATAAAATAAAATAAAAAAACAGTAGTAAATTATAGTCAGTACTAGCCCACAGCATCACACATCCTAGTTTATGCTTTTACTGCAGTAAATGTAGAAATGTCTGAAAATATAACATTTAAGTGTAGTATTTTCTAAAATGCAATTACAAATAATTCTTTATTTTTATTAAAATTACTGGTGGAAGATTTTCTAAGTTTCAGAATTTCCTTAAAATAAACATATAACTGAAGCGATTTGTTTTTTCAGATTTCACATTTTTAAGCTGATTAGTGTTTAGAGCAATTAAATAAAATAGCAAGTGTAAATAGGCTTCGTTTCTCTTTGCAGTTCTTCAGAATGGGAAAGACCAGAGAACATAACCGTTGTCTTAAATCGGCTGAAAAAAATGGACATAAATTTTACTATATCAAGAGTCAGAGCAATAATTAAACTGGGAAGGACCTAAATTTTGTTTAGTTTCCATGACAACCACTAAACTGTTATCGTCATGCCAACTGTATGTTTAGGATTCACAGCAAAAACAACTGTTTTCTCTCCCACCATCACAAAAGTAAACGTTTGGTGTTTGATAAATCAGATAAAAGTTAATTTTTTTGTGAAAAACACTCCAGTTGGGTTTAGCAGAGGGAGGATATGTGGTGCTGTGGGCTGGTTTCTTTCACAAAGGTTCTGGGAACTTTGACAGGATGGCATTACATCCTAAACTTTGCAAAAAAAAAAAAAGAAATCTGGTGGAAAAAAAGAGAAAATGTGTCATAATTGGGTGTTTTATGGGAATAATCATAAATAACACAGAAATGATTCATTAGATGTGAAACCAGACGTATAAAACTACACAGAAAACACATTTTGATGATCTGAACGCTCTTATTCCCAAGTGTTGCATTAAAATGAGAGATTAGACAAATATGGCAGCCAATCTGATTCTGTGTGTTTTCCAGCTGTACATGCAGAAGTTTCAGCTGAAAGGAGAGCGGTTCGGCGGAGGATTTTTGGGCAGAGGACGGAGGGGCGGGTTCAGAGGGGCGGCGAGTCGGCAGAGCGACATCTGCTACAGGTGTGGAGGAAGCGGACACTGGGCTGTGGACTGCAGAGGACCAGGTGACCGGAGCAACAGACCTGTTCATGTTTGGTTAGGAGGAATAAAATAGTTTTTGATCAACACTTCAGAAGACGAGGAGGAGAAAGTGTAACTTTAGATGGAGGTTTTTATTTGAAATAATAATAATAATATTATTAGTCGCATTTAACAAGATAGATATGGAAAAGTCTCAAAAATATCCGTGTTTTCAGACTCTTTTCACAATCCTTCCTTCCTTCCTTCCTTCCATCCAATCATCGATCCATCATTTTGTCCGTCCGTCCATCCATCCATCCATCCATCCATCCATCCATCCATCCATCCATCCATCCATCCATCCATCCATCCATCCATCCATATTTCTTCATCCTGCCGACTGTAGAACTATCTGTCATAAATTTATGTTATGTTTTAAATGTAAACAGAAAAGTCAGAGAAACTGAAAAGTCTTTAATTTTTTCATCAACGTTTGTAGGAACTTTATTTTACTGCCCCGGTTCTGATTTTTATTTCACTATGAAACAAGCCGATGATTCGTCTCCTGTACGGAAACAAAGAAATTCAATTAAATCTCTTCTTCTATATTTGTGGTAATTTATGCCGCTGTGAGCTATAGACACTGTTAGCTCAGCATCATTTTTCCTTTTCTTTTTTTAGCCCCTCCACCACCTGTTTCTGAGGATCGGCCTGCAGAAGAGGAACCGTTTGAACTGCCCACCCTGGAAGACGTTGCCAGGGCAACGGGAACGCTGCAGCCTCTGGGTACAATTAATAGTTTCACAGCAGGATTTCTACTGTCTGTTGTCAATAAGGTTTAATCCTGTCACAATAAGCAATTAATCTCATGGTAAATTAAAAATTAACGCGATTATATATTTTTTGAAGATGTTTTGTTTACACAGACGTCAAAATCCATTTTATTTAGTTGTCTATGTTTTGTTTTTGGTTGTTGTGTTTTATTTTGGATATATAAAATATCTTCCAGTTCCAGTATGAAGTGTTTTTTACAAAATTAAAGTTTATTTATGTGTCTAAACAACAATATTGTCGTTTATCACAATAATTGCTGGGTTAATTTGTTGTCCAGTTTGTTATTATAGAAATGCACCGATATAAAATTTGGGCCGGTAATCGATATCTGATCTGGTTTCCGTTTTCATTCGGACTTTTGTTATTACATTTTTGAAAACATGTTGCAGCAGCGTCTTCCTGTGTCAACGCAGAAAAACGGCAACAGGAAACTGGAGCGGACAGCAGGCGGAGCGACGAGATGCTGCTCAACGTCATTCGTCCCGACTACGAGCGACCCGCTCCGCCGCCGCCGATGGATCCGCTTTATTGTCTCACAGAAGACGGGAAAGTCCAGGGTAAACCCTGCAAGTCTCATTCATGTACATAGAAATGCATTAGTATTAAAATTCACCAGAGCTGCCACTAATGATTATTTTAGTTATTTACAAATTGCCAGATTCTGCAGATTTTTAAATAATTTTTTATGCAATATTAGCAATACACTAAAAGATACAAATGAACAGATATTTAAATTCCCTTTTTAAATAAGAAGATAAACATTTTATTGCCTGAAATGAAATACGATATAATTTACTTAGTATACCCTTATTATTTGTAACGTCTTTGGTGGAAAAAATATTTCTAACATCAATATTTGAACAGCTCAGTCCTTTCCACTTGACTTAACATCGATACTGATCTGTTGATTGTTTTGTGGATTAACTGATCAATAATTGGATCACTAAAGGGGCTTAATAGAGTTTTTTAAACAGAATTTCAACCAGGTGAAACTAAAACTATTAGGAGTTTTGCGTAAAGCATATTTACAGGCAAAGAAGGTTTTTTTAAATTTTAAATACAAAATGAATATATATTGTTTTGTTCATTCACTGTTTGACCTTTTTTCAGTCTGTATACTCCAGTAAATGATTAATTTATTACCAAATTAGTTGACAATTACTTCAATAATAGTTCCGTCATGATTAATTGAAACTTAATTTGGTTTTCTTTTGTGTAATGGTTGTGTTCAGAGACTCCTGCTGAAGTGTTTGCAGCTCTGAGAGAGTTGGGCTACCAGTCATTCAGACCTGGGCAGGAAAAGGCCATCATGAGGATCCTGGCAGGTAGTCACAGCTCAGAAACCTCTGCACACATCATCTCACATGAGCCTCTTCTACGTGTTTGCATCTTTATTCTCAGGGCTCTCCACCCTGGTGGTGCTGTCCACTGGAATGGGTAAATCTCTCTGCTATCAGCTGCCGGCTTTTCTGTACGCAAAGAGGTCAAAGTGCATCACTCTGGTCATTTCCCCTCTAGTTTCTCTAATGGATGATCAGGTAAGCACTCTCTTCGTCTTATGTTGGTGCAACTTAAACCAGAAACGCATAATTGTGTGTGTATGTGTGTGTTTAGCTTTCGGGGTTGCCCACAAAGCTAAAGGCAGCCTGCATCCACTCCAACATGACGATGAAACAGAGAGAAGCTGCTATAGAAAAGGTAATATGGTCACAGTCAGACAGAGAGATCACCTTTCTTTGCATCGTTAAAACTTTACGCTAGATTTGATGGTGTCATACATTTTCTATTGGCCGCTTGCAATAGAAAATGTATGACTTCATCATTCGAGGCGCCATGACGGACGTCGGAGGTGAGGATCGGGAGTAATAAACAGAGCAACTGAAGTTGTTTTTGTCAGTTTATTCGTGACTTCTACTTGTTAGCGTCGAGCTAATTTGACCGTGAATGTAGCGCACCCGGTTGGGTTCATAGACGACGGTATTTACAGAAGCTTGAAACAGCCAGCTTAGAAAACCAGCCATACCTCCTCCTTCCTGACGTGTTGATGAAACCACCGGCTGCCTGAATTCACACCATATGACTTATGTTTTTCCCCTGTATGCTAGGCTACATGACGGTGGGCGTTGTTTCCATGGTTACTGATGGTTTTACTCACTTTCCATAATGCGATAATTGATATGTTTCTTGTCATACTTACTTATAAAGTATATGAACGATAAAACATTAAATCTTCTTACCTTGTAAAAAGGTGTGATCACACCGAGGCCAGGGCATACTGTCATTATGATTGACGATCTCCCTCATTAAAAGTTATACAATAAAATGACAAGTTTGGTTTTCACCCTTGTCTGTTTGTGCAGCTGACCGCGCAGCATGCTATGACCATTTTTACTGTAAAATCAACTAAACAAAAGCGAAATTAGGCTACCAGATGTGCATTTTTGGACAGGCTTTACAGGAGCGCATAAGTTGTTTTGATTCCATTATGGCGGAGCGGGCCAAGTTTCCAAAAGTGTGACGTCACTTTAAAAAGGTCAATATGGTTCTTTGAACAGATTAGGACGCATGTTTATTACATGTTTTGCGCAAAATTATTGTTGGATAATGATATTTCAGTTTGCTCGGCCCTGCTTATTTTGAGCTCCTTTCAGAATGAGATGTTTTAGGACGTCTTGTCACTTTAAATCTAAATAACGCTCACAAAATGGCTCAAGCAGATCCATAATTATACAACCATCTTTGAACATTACTCAAACATGTTTTCTAAAAGGTCAGTCATCAACAAAACACAATTGTGCAGCGCTCAGAGCTGTTAAACAAGCTGATGGAATGTGCTGGAGCAATGCTTGGGTTGCTAGGTAACGGGGCTGGGCTCTGTCATTGTCGCTAAGTAACAGCTCAGTGCCTCTGGAATGTGACTTAACCCTTTAACTGTCACTCTCAAAATGTTTACATGTTATTCAGTGGATGGAGACACTGGTTTCATTGTGACTGTTAAGGGATTTTAACAATCATGGGGTTTTTGAAACCACTAATTTTCCAGACACTTAATAAAAAGATTAACTTATTGACAAGCACTTAGGTTGTTTTTAGAAATATAATGTGCCTAATATGTCCCCTTTAAAGTAATTTGTTTTATTTTTCTCTCCAGGTGAAGTCCGGCCAGGTGTGTGTGCTGCTTCTCTCTCCAGAGGCTTTGGTCGGTGGAGGAGGTTCGGGTTCAGGATGTCTGCCCTCTGCTCAGGAGCTCCCTCCGGTGGCTTTCGCCTGTATAGACGAGGCTCACTGCGTGTCTGAGTGGTCACACAATTTCAGACCCTGCTACTTAAGGCTTTGTAAGGTGGGTTATTACAGCATAACAAAGCCATGGTTTTTATTTAAACCAGTTTTTCTCTTGGCTTCCAACATGTAAAGAGAATCAGGTAAATTAATAATAAAACAGAGCTGGAGTCGCCATCTATTTTGCTGCTTGAGTAGAAGAATAGTTCTCTATTTCTATTGACTGGATTTTTTTAGTTTGGTATAGTTAAAAATCATAACAAAAGCACTTAAACCGGTCAGAACAGGAGTAATTTCTTTCCAGACTAAGCAGATATTAATTAAATCACATTTGGTGGTTTATGAGATCTAAAACTGACTTATAAGTAACTTTTCAGCAAGATATAGGAGCTTATTTTAAATAAATAATCCCTTACTATGAATGAAAAAGTACTGGTTCCATTTGCAGATGTTTCCACTTGGGAAAATGTTTTGTTACAAGTGAAATAATCTGCCAATGATACTAGCATTTTTTCATCAATATTAAGGAATTATTGACTTAAAACAAGCTCCTGCATCTTGTTGAAAAGTTACTTGTGAGTTAATTTTGTGTCATTTCTCTAGAAACTAGGTCAGAATTACTTGGTAAGATTTTGTGTTTTTTGTAGTGTACAAAAAGCAGAAATCGAATAAAATTCATTTGAATAGTTGTATGATTTTCTATTAGTTTAAACAGATTATATTAAAATTATGTTACTCTTTTATATAATGAACAGCTCGATGGAAGTTGATATTTTTACTTTACAAGGTAGACAGTGGTAGATCCCTGTGTTGTCCGATGACAACGGGACTCCAAAACAACACAAACCTGGCTGCTAAATTATGAAAATATTAACTTGGTTTATTTCTGCTAATTATTTTAACATATATGGGTCAAACAAGTTCAAATCAACACACATCTGTTCAGTGTTCATTACCTAATCATGTTGTGCACCTCATAAAAACCTAAACCTTTTTGACGAACGTGTTTTGTTCGAAGGTGCTCCGGGAACGCCTCGGAGTCAAGTGTTTGCTGGGACTCACGGCGACGGCCACTTTGTCCACGGCGCTGGACATCGCTCAGCATTTGGACATCAGCGATAAAGACGGAATAGCTGTGCGGTCTGCAGCTGTGCCCCCGAACCTCAACCTGTCTGTGTCCACAGATGGAGAGAAAGACCAGGTCTGATGTGGTGCCAACCTGCCTCAGAAAGCTTTAATTCAGTCTCTTTATCTAAAACGCGTGAGGTTGTTTTACTTTGGATCATTTGTGTTTTTCAGGCTTTGGTTTCTTTGTTGAAAGGCGATCGTTTTGGCTGTTTGGACTCCATCATAGTCTACTGCACCAGACGAGAGGAGACTGTCCGAGTGGCTGCACTGCTGCGGACCTGCCTGCAGGGGGTGGTGTCGAGAGAAAATACTCAAATAAGCAGCAGCACCCCGACAGAGGAAAACCCAGTGGGGCAGAAGAAGAAGGAACTGGGTAATGGCTACAACTGCGACTAACAATTATTCTATTGATTAAAATGATGGCACATTCTGAATTTTTATTTAATCCGAAAACAAGAAAAACATAAAAACAAACAAATAATTCGATTCCTTTTTTAAACGAGAAAATAAATACCATTTGTGGCAAAAGATGCATCTATAGCTAAAGAAATGCCTGTAGAGATAATTTGTTTAGTTTTTTGGATTAACCAATTCATAATTAGATAGCAAAATATGGTTATTAAGAAATGTTATTTTACAGATTTTGAATCAGGTGATGAGTTCTGCCCATAACATATTTACAGACAAAGGGCTTTTTTAAAATCTTAAATCCAAAATATATTGTATATACAACTCTGGATAAAAATACGAGTCCACTGCACTGAACCAAATTGAAAACCTCCTGGTTCTTCCACTAAATACTGATTTCTGAACTCTTCCTGAGTTAAAATGTTAATGTTGTTTCTAAATAAACATTATTATTTGAGGTCTGAAAGCGCTGCATCTTTTTGTTATTTTGACCGTTTCTCTTTTTCTGGAAATAAATACTAAATTGTTGCTTGTAATTACAGATACATGTTGTCAATAGTTCATAGAAGAAAAGAACCATGTTAATTTTAATCAAACATTTACCTGTAAAGAGCAAAATCAGCGAAACTGATCATTTTAAGTTGTCCCTTAATTTTTTCCAGAGCTGTTTATATCTTTATGAAGCTTTAGCTAAGACTTTGTTTTTTTTAGTTTTTTTTTTAGCAAATGGCCTTTTTTCGAGTCTGTATGCTCCAGTTAATGATTAATCAATTACAGTTGTTTCAATAACCGATTAATTCAATTAATTGATTCAGACCAAGTTAAGGTTTCACATACTTTAGTAGAGCAGCAATAATCGTGTACAGAAACAAACTTACTGTCTCAGATATTCAGCTTTTTTGTTGTGTTTTGTCTAATTTCTTTCAGCTCGTAAGAAGATCCGTAAACCCTTGAAATGGCAGGCAGAGGCGTACCATGCCGGCCTGTCGGGTTCGGAGCGCCGCCGGGTCCAGAACAACTTCATGTGTGGGGAACTCCGGATCGTAGTGGCCACTGTGGCGTTTGGCATGGGGCTGGACAAATCCGACGTTCGTGGAATCATCCACTACAACATGCCAAAGGTGGAAAGTTAGCCGACTTATCTGAAGCTTTATGGAACCCTTCACATTTCTTAACATTTATTTATAATTTTCGTTGTTTTAACATGATTTCTCAGAGTTTTGAGAGCTACGTTCAGGAAATTGGGAGGGCTGGGAGAGATGGACTTCCAGCACACTGCCACCTCTTCCTGGACCCGGAGGTAAAGCCTTAAAGGTCCAAACATAAGGACTTAAACTTTGGACATATTCTTATGGATTGAGTGTTTAGATATTGATAATTTATGGCTGAAACTGCTTAGATATTTAAACAGATTTTTTTATTTTTGCCTCTCATAGTATGATAACTGAGTAAAAAAATCCTTCATGATGTTTACAGAAGAATTGAAAACTAATGGAAACATTATTGCTGTTGCTGATAAAATACTCGTAAAAGTCAAATTATCTGCTACAGTGAATATTTAAAAAGAATTATTGATGACACAACATTGTTGTTCATGTCATGGTGACATGATCTAAGACGTTTCCACATAGTTTTGAGTTTGTTGTAAACGAGGGCTGCGTTACTTTCAGTCATGACATTTCTTAAATTTGATATTGAAGGGAATGGCAGATGAAAATTATTTTGAAAACGTAACAACTTAATAGTATACTTTCATACTTGAAACTGATTCATAATGAAGTATTGTCGGTACTTTCTAAGAACCAACAAGTTGTGAGTTTGTAGTCTTTGCACTTGGCTGAGTTGAATTTTCAATGCAGAAATTTTAGATAATTTTTCACATATATGATATTTATTGTGGGCGTTATCATTTGTGTGAAATTAAATTTATATCATAATTATTTTGTTTGTAAGCCACATTTTCCTTACTTTTTTGGATTCAATTTTAAATTAAATCTGTAATTAGAAGGAATAATGAAATGGCAACTTTTATTTAGCCATTTTGTAATTTTTTCATTTCCTGAGACTTTATCTGTTACTAAGTCTGTCGTATAACTCTAACATTCAAATATAATAATTATTTCTGGAAATACCAAGGAGAATAATTTGCTGAAGTCGTTTCTTTTTTGTTTTTGTCTCAACTTTGAAGGAAAATATATTTCACAATTAAAATTTTGTTTGTAGATCTGCAGAAAAAAAGCTCAGAAATCATCATGTTTACCTTACAAATAGTAATCTGTAGGTTTAGAAAGCATCAAATCCACTTCCTGGACTAAAGTCGGTAACTCCAGTCCTTGAATTTCTCTGTGCTTTTGGATGAAACCTTTCTTCAACACCTGGATCAAAAAGTTAATTACCCGCCTGAAATCTCAAGGAGGAAGTTCAGCTTTTTGATCCAGGTGTGAAATACATCCAGACGTTGCAGCGTGGTGACACTCGACCGCTACTATGTCTAGTGGTGTAAAAAAGGTTTTTAATGCACGTTTCTCTGCATTTATTATTTATATTCATGCTCCAGTTATAATTTGTGGGGGGATTTCAGGGTGGCGACCTCCATGAGCTCCGCCGCCACATCTACGCAGACACTGTGGACTACTACATAATCAAGAAACTGGTGCAGAGAGTTTTTCCTGCATGTAAATGTCAGAAGATACACCAGAAGCAGCAGGAACTCTGGAAGGTGACCTTCTCTCTGCTTGTGTTTTCAGTCCACATGCCGTCAGAGCTTCAGATGAAGTAACGCATCTGATTTTGTGAGTAGGATGTTGGAGACGCTGATCTGCTGGAGATGATGGATGTCTGTGATGAAAATAAACTTGGAGAAAAGCAAGAATCCACTGGCTCAGAGGTGATTTATGGGAGATTCACTGTTTTCTTTTAAAAGCCAAACATGTGAGCTAGCATTCTAATTTAATTGCAATCCCTGGATTTTCCAAACGATGGCTGTGTGCAAATGCTGGTTAATTTGCAGCACAGCGACTAGGTAGGCTGGAAAAGTTAAAAGTTTACGTCAAATATTTTAAGAGTTTCAGGTAAGTATTTAAAAAAACTAAATTGAATATTAGAAATCTTTATATCGGAAGATCTTTTCGATATTCTACTGTTTCACATGTCTATAAAAGAGCTGAAAACTCTGAAAATAATTTGTTTTAAAGAAGATTGTCAAGGGACTGTGTAACCTTTTAATATATTTTGTTCATTTCTACATTGCATCTACAATAACTCTTTGAAGAATTCATGAGTTACGACATTTAATTTCCCTTTGGGATCAATAAAGTATATTTGAATTTGAATTTTATAATTCAGACTTTTTTAGATGCAACATTTGTTTTGCTTATAGGCACCTGACCTCGATTCAGCTGAGCACAGCGAGGAAGGAAGCGTAAAAAAGGAGCCGGGCGAGTCCAAAGAAGGTAAAGATGAGGGAGCAGATTGGCAGAGTGACCAGAAAACGGAGAGCTGTGATTGGCCGGAGGAGCGTCTGTGTCACACCCATGAAAGAGCGATTCCCATCCAGGAAACTGTGGAGGCTCTGGACATCACAGAGGAAGGTCAGTGGAGACAAGCTCAAGTTTTTACTCTGAGAGAAAAAGAAAGGTGCAGGTTGGTTGAAACGAGTGATTTTGTGCTCTAGGTGTTGAAACGCTGCTTTGCTACCTGGAGCTGCATCCACAGCGGTTTGTTGAGCTTCTCCATCCGACTCTGTCTGTGTGTAAAGTCAGGTGCTACGATGGACCCAGACAGCTCCAAAATATCACAAAAATGTAAGCGATGACTGTGCTTTTGTTTTTGACTGATGCTTTAGTTGGGGTTGTGTAAAGTTTCAGATCTACCTGTGTGCAGAAAACACAGAGAAAGTCCAAACTCACTGATTTTCTTTTAACTTGTGAATGTTGTTTTCCTAAGTTTTTCACAATCTTTCCAGTGACGTTTTCAGTAAGAAACGGGTGTAGAGACTAGAGAGACTAGCATTTATTTAATCATTTACCAGTATAAAATAATCATAATAAAATGATTTGCAGTTTTCTGGAAGTTTGTTCCAGATTTGTGGCACATAGAAGCTGAATGCTGCTATGTTGACCCACATAATAAATGTCCTATCATTATAAGAATTATTATTCATCGTTCTCATGATTCCAATTAATGATGATTTTTAAAAAGCAAAACTGTCAGGGTTTGTCATTTTTACTATTTTCACCACTGTTTGATTGATCAAAGCATCAATAAATACTAATTAAATAGAAAATGTGATTAAATAAAGCAGTTTATTTAATCACACCACTTTGTGTCATTAGTATATTAAAGAAGTGAATTACAAATGGGAATGTTTTTCAAGAGCAGTATTTGTGGGCCTATGATTGCATGTTATGCAGTCACATTCATACAGGTATCTAAAAAGATATTAAGAGTTTTTATCATCAATTTTAGAGTTGAAAAGTACCACAAAGTATTACAATAAAGCTTCAAGGCGCTGAGATGTTTTCTGAGAACTTGGAGAACAAAACAGAAAATATTGAATCTGAAAAAAGTAAATAAAAATGTGCTCCATCAGTGCAGTCCTGGTGTAAAGGTAAAGATTTTGATGCAGTGTCACTACTTCACACTGAAGAAGTGAAATGAAATGCGGCGCTGATGAGTTTTTAATTATGAACCTGCAGTTGCCCTCCGGTTGCCGTGGCGTTGGCCAGGAAGAGAATGAGGGGCGAGCGCGTGGAGCGGTTCGATCAGGTGGAGTTTGACGTCGTCGAGGTGGCGGACACGATGGGATGGCAGCTTCCCCTGGTGAAGAGGGGACTGAGACAGCTGCAGTGGAGCACAGACAGAGGTTTGTTTGAAAACTAAAGATACTGAGATAGTTTACTGCTTTTATTTATGACTTTTTTTTTTGTCTAAAGATACTATTACTATATACAGATGTGGAACAAATTAAGAGCCCACTGCAATGAATCCCATTGAAAACTTCCAAAAACCACCAAATATTGATCTCTGAACTCTTCCTGAGTTAAAACATTAGTATTGTTGTTTCTAAATTAATATGAACTTGTTTTCTTTGCATTATTTGAGGTCTGAAAGCGCTGCATCTTTTTGTTATTTTGACCATTTCTCTTCTTCTGCAAATAAATACAAAATATTTGCTTGAGACATTTTGTCAGTAGTTGATAGAAAAAAGAACAATGTTCATTTAACTCAAACATAAACCTGTAAAGAGTAAAATCAGAAAAACTGATCAGTAGCCTATTCATTTTCCAGAGCTGTATATCAATCAATCAAATTTTATTTGCATAGCACCTTTAAGCAACAAGGCATTTCAAAGCGCTTTACATCATAAAAACACAAAATTACAAAGTCATAAAACATCAGATCATTGATCGTTTCATGATTAGGTATGAAAAGCAACTGTAAAGAGCTGAGTTTTCAGTCTAGATTTATAGTGTTTCAGCTGTTTTGCAGTTTTCTGGAAGTTTGTTCCAGATTTGTGGTGCATAGAAGCTGAATGCTGCTATGTTGACCCACAATATCAGTTCCTACAGTAATTTCTTGCCCTTCTGCAAAGTGAAGTAGGTTTTCGCTTACATTTCAGGTGGTGGACGAAGCGGCGTCTTAGTCGAATTTTCTTCCCCGTCTTTTTATTTCCGATCTTATGGCGACCTGAGTGACGAGGAGATGGACAAAGTCTGTCAGTTCCTTTATAATCGAGTCCAGGACCAAGAAAAAACACAACTTTACCAACTCACAGCCTGCTTCAAGGCCTTCAAGAGGTTTGACACTCATTATTATTATGTATTATTTATTGGCATCTATACAGACCATCACACAACAATTAAAATGACAATTAAACCCCCATTGTTTGGATTAGAGAGTCAGAGCAATGCAAAAAATAAATGATAAATTAAATCAAAATCTATAAAAGTTGTTTTCAAAGCTTTTAAAAAGTAGGGTATCAGTGTGATGCAGGAGAAATTTTTCAATTAAATCCTTGGCAACCAGACAAACAGATGAAAAAAAATAAAGCGCAAGGTTTGGAAGTGGTTTGAAAGGATGAAGATGGATATATCAAAGGTAGATATGTTGCATAATAAGAGAATGTTGATCATATTCCCTAAAAATGGATCCTATGAGTTGAAGTTGAATAGTAAACAGTAATAGGCCTGAGGCTGAGCCCTGAGGAACACCACTGACAATTATGATCAGATTTTTTATGTTTTGAGGATTATCTGTTTAAAGTTTAATTTGTTTCACTTGCTGGGTGAATTTGTTCATGACTGGAACTGCTAGTGGTGTTTTGGTTTGCAGTTGTGTTCGTGTCTTCTCCTGCTTTTGTTCTTCACTTCTCCGGTTATTGTTTGTTTCAGTGTTGCTTTCCAAACTGTGACGTTCTGTCTGGACGACTTGGATGAGAATCGCAGCTTGCAGCTGAAAAACCTTCTTTCAGAATACTTTGACAAGCGGCGAGACAGAGATCACTCGCTGCAACCGGAGGACCTGGAAGAGCTTGACAAATACAAGGTTAAACCATCTTCTCTGGAAATTAAACATGGCTTCAATCTGGGAATGTTCCTGCTTAGACACGTGTGTGCGTGCGTGTGTGTGTACCTGGTTTTTATATCCTTATGGGAACCTTTCTGTCTACAATGTGGGGTTATGGGGACCATTGCTACTTGTGGGGACATTTCCTTGGTCCCCATCAGGGGAATTGTTGTTTTTGGGTAAGGGGTTAGGTCTGTGATGGTTAGGTATTGGATTATGGTCTGGGATAGGGTTAGGGTAACGGTTAGGCTGTAAAAATTAATGGAAGTCGATGTGAAGTCCCCACAAGTGATGAAAACACGACTGTGTGTGTGTGTTTTGCAGCTGTTGGACTGGGAGAGTCAGATCAGAGCCGACATCAGAGGTTTTCTTGCCAACAGAAGTGATGAGAGGTTTTCAGGGAGAGCTATTGCAAGAATTTTGCACGGTATAGGTGAGAATCCACACACACACACACACACAGTTGAGCATGACAGTGCAGAACAAACCACTCCTGTAATCTGACCAGTGCAACTGTAAAATCCGAAAGTCCACATAAATAGTAATTTTTTTTTTACATGTTTTATGCTTATTCGGAATAAGCATATTCAGAATATTAATATTTGGAATAAGCAATATTCCGAATATATTGCTTCGGAATATATTCACTTGAGGCTGTCAGAGATGCACTGTAGAAATGTTTGTGTCGTTGTAGAAGCTTAGTTTATAACCATAATAAAGACAGAAAATAATTTTCTGTAGCGCTTATGAGCTATAGCAATATTATTTAACCCCAGCTTTAGCTAATCCACCCACAAAAGTCCTCTCTATTCTTCTTTGTATAGTTTTATTTCTTCGCAGTAGCAATGTGACTCCCAAGTCAACAAGAGTTTAATTTGAGCTAATCAGATTTTTTTATTTGGATTTAACCCCTTAACTGGCGGCATCCCATCCATGGGATAAATCTAGGTTGTCTGAATTCTCTGCCTCTTTCTCCTCTTTAAGCTCTGCCGGTGTCCATTATGACACTTTTATTGGGCAGCCTTTTTGTTGACACCGCATTCGATCAATAATGTTATGAAATGTCTTTTCCCAAGCCAGTAATATCCAGAGCGCGACTTGATCTCATTTTGACATGCCTGTATTCGTTCTGGAATATTTCTGACTGGTCAACTCAGAGACTAAATCTAAAGCCACAGATGTGTAGCCAACACGTGTCCTGTCATAAGGATATAAGGCATTTTTTATTTTATTCTTTTGACACAAATCCACCAGCTGCATGCATAACCACATGTAAAGTATGCGTCTATGCTGCGTCAAAGTCAGGCTCTGTGCGCCCTCATGCGTAAAGGTGTTTACTGTACCGCTAGGGGGATATGGCGGTAATTTTCCACTGTCAGTAATAATGTTTCTATCTGAGAATTTCTCTGGTCATTATCTTTCAGTAGAGCCTCATTGATGACTGTATGTTGAAGCACTGAGGAGTTACAGTCATTTGAAGTTTGTACATCAGGTGTTGTCCAAGTGTGCCATTTGGAGACGCCAAATGGAGACTCCGAATGGCACACTCGGACAACACCTGTACATCCTCAAAAATAAACATGTCCAAAATGACATTTCTTTTTGTGCCATCTTGAAATCCACGAGCAGAATACTTTATTCTACTAATTTATTGTATTTTCCAGTCCATACATTCAACACTCAATGTGCATTTACATGAAATAAAAAGGAAAAATCTGAGCAAAGGAAAATTTTCTATTTCTTTTGTGTTACAAACGTAATAGCTACAAACTACTTACAGTTAAAGTATTTTTGACTGAAAAAAAAGAAAATTTAGCTTGTCATCTTCATAAAGAGACCAAGCTTTTGCATGTACTCCAAATTGTTCAAGAACAGCAGCTTATTTAATTTGGGTATACCTTTTCAGCCGTTTTTGGTGACTTTGGTACCGCCAGTTAAGGGGTTAACGTTTATCATGCTGTAATTTGTAAACAAAAAGAATGTTTTGGGGGATTTTTCTTAAAAGTTTGCGATAATTTTCTTTCTCATTTCAATAACAGAAAGATTGGTTTTATGTTGTTGAAGACATTTTGACACATTTATGTATTTATATTATCTGTACCATTAAACAAGAACTAAAGCTCTGGAAACCTCTAGGAATATATAATATAAATATGCAGACATGCAAATATATAGTATGCAGATATATTTGCATATCATCTGCATACTAAGAAAGGTATCTATCAAACACACGAGTTAAAAAAAGGAGAGGACCAAGTTGCCAGCCTTGAGGGATCCCATAATGGAAAAAAATGCTCTGAGATTTGGATGTCGAATACAATAAATTACTGAAGTTTAAGGATTTTAAGCTTCAGTGCAGTTTTACAAGAAACTGTTTTTTCATGGTTTAAGCTTTTAAAACACTTTTGAAAAGATCAACTCGGCAGTGACTGTAAAAAAAAAACAAAAAAAAACTGAGCTGTGGTTTATTTGATTAAAGACAACTCTTGTTGCAGGCAGTCCTTGTTATCCGGCTCAGATATATGGCAAAGATCGACGTTTTTGGAGGAAATACATTCACTTTGACTTCAACCAACTCATCCGACTCGCTACTCAGGAGATTCTTCACTTCAAGTGACCGTCGTCGTCGATCCAAGGAGTTATCAGATCTCTTTATTAATAATGTATATTTAAATAATTATTTGCAAGTATACCTCTATTTATTTGTGTTGTCAACTGTTATTCAATAAAAATGTTTTTCTAGTTAATTTCTTTAGTGACACTTATTTACAATCGTAGACTTAAAACATAACTTATTCTCAAGAGCCATGAGGACACAGAACAGCTGCGACCCAGTTAAAAATTTATTCCCAGAAATTATAACAGAATAATGATAACGGGGTGTGATTTCTCCTACTTGATTCGAACCTTTATTTTGACAGCTGTCTCAAAGATTTTGATTGATTATGATCAAATATTGATATGTGAAATATGCACAAGTCAAATGTGTTAAATTGTCATGGTCACAGATTTTCAGCTTCCATCCCAGTTTTAAGTTTAACTTGGGTTACAAAATTTAGTTTTTTGCTTTATATTTTATTAAAACAAACAGTAGTTTTGGAATAAGTAAGTAAATGTCCTTATTACCCAATAGGTTAACCATCTCCAACTGGATTATGTTTTAATTTTTTATTGGATGTCCTTTGTTTGAGCAAGACGAGCCGTCCTTCTGGGAAAGGTTCAAATTAAAGCTGAATAAATGGTCCCTTTGTGATTAGGTTAATTTATAACCAGACTGAAAGTAGAGCAGGACAGCAGAGTTGATGCAAAGACGAAGCAACAGTTTTGAGATTAGATTTCCATTGTATCACTAAAAGAAAATGAATGAGTATTTATTCATTTTTGTTATTTATGCAGAATAATTAGTTCTCCAAACATGCTGGAAATCCAGTGTTCCCCAAAGGAAATGCTGTCAGTGCCTCACTAATTGCTAGATGAATTTTTGATAATGGTTGCTTATAACTTCAAGCAACTGATTTATATTATATGACAAAATTATTGCCTTGTATCAAACAACAAAAATAGTTTATTAAAATGTTTGAAGTAATCGCTTGTCTGGGTTTACTTTTCTGACTTCCTGTTGTCACTAGCTTTACTACATAAACATGAACAAGATCAGTTTTGGATTTAGCTTCGTACTTATTTTCTCCTTTTTAATAGTAAAAATATGCTGTTAGCATTTTTCAAACAAATATTTTTTGTTTTGTTGAGTTGCTATACCCTTAACCCACCACTAGAGGTCTCTGCCTTTCAGCCTTTCTCCTTCAATGCTATTCATCAACTAAAACAAGTTTATTCTAAGACAAATTGTCTTTATTACAAAACTATAATGTAAAGCAAAAAGAAGGAAAAGTGTTTAGTAATCTTTGAATGAATTGGCTGCTGACCGCAAGTCAAAAAATTATACAAATTCGAACCACATGCAAAATTAGGTGGACACTTAAACATTTTTATAGGATTTTACTGAAATATTAAGATGTCCTTGAAATGGAAATTAAGTGCAACATAGTAATTTTTTGTCTTTTATGAGCAATGTTTTTTTTTTTGCTTTGCTTTCATTTGTAGTTATAAAGAAAGGAGGACTCAAAGAAACAAGCATCTAGAAACTTTACTGACTTTGGAGCATCCATTCATTAAACTTGCTTAAGTAAAAAGTTCTTTAGGACAAAGAGAGAAACTTGCTGTGCTCTTCTTGAGAAGCTTAGAGTAAAACATTTTTCAACACCTAAACAGAAAACAGTTGGATAAAAAATATTCCCCATTTAGTTTGTCAAGATGAGGGAGACATTAAGATTTTTTTTTCAGATTTTAATTTCAATGAAGTAGACCAGCTGCTTCCCCTTCAGGGAGTCCTGCAAAACACAATTTGAAGAAAATCCAGCTTTCAATAAAAGAAAACTGGATTTCTTCGTTAGATTATTTTAGAAACAGCAATAAAGATAATTTTCTACATCAAGTTATTTTTTGGTTGGGGGATTAAATCCATTTTTGCATCTGATTTGGATTCCACATCACGTGTCTTTCCAGTTTGTGGTTTATTGCTGTTATTTCTAAGGTTGATGATTAATTCTTAAGTCTCACCAGCGAGATCAGGCCATCATTGCTCCATTCATCACGCGCACGTACGGCACAGTCGTGCTCAATTGTAAAAGAGTTATAGAAATGATGAGATGGCATCCAATCTTTTATGGTCTAAATTAAGGCTTGTATCAGTCTAAATTAAGGCTTGTATCAGTTTCAGAAAAAAAGTTGTGTAACGGGTTGTAATGTTCTCAAATCAATGTTACCTTCACTGGCTCTGGTTTGGGAATGTTTTCTCGTTAAAGCCAAGCAATCTTTCCTCTTTATGCTGCTACGAAAAGCTGAATTTATCTTTCAATAGAGATGTTTCTACTCCATCAGTTAAGATATATTTTAAACCAATAAATGCATTCGTAACAGAATAATGACTAGTATTTGGACCGGTGTTACTGGTTAGGTTCACTGCCAAATGGTTACACCACAAACTGTAAACCAATTGAGTACAGTAAATGAATAATGGAGTTACTGTCTCTGTTGTGTGACATTACCTCCTTTATTTGTCAGTAAAAAAAAATTCCATCACGTTGAAATACAGCGTGAGTAGTTTGCTCTCTTTTTGTATCTGTGTTTAGTTTGACTTCCTTCACAAGCTAAGCCTATGTTTACACTACAGGCCAAAGTGACCCAATTCCGATTTTTTTTTTTTTTGCCAGTATTTGATATTGTCATGACAATCTGAACAACGCAGGTCGGATTTTTTTTCCAAATGCGATCCAGGCTACTTGAATATCGCATCCGTATCGGATGTTTTCAAACGTGACCTGAATCTGAGCGGCCCGGTCACGTTCATCCGACCCGAACGTCATCGATACGCGACAAACGTCACTATTCTGCGTCCTGCTACGCGCAAGCGGGGACAAAAACGACAACCATGACGGACGATAATGAGGATTAAGTTGTTAAAATGCTGCCTCCGGTTGGACAACAACTTTAAAATCGTAAGCTATGCTCCACCGTTAGCATCCATGTTTACTGTCGCAAACACCGAGCTCCTGCTTTTTTTTTTAATGGCGGTTGGTAAAACACTAATCGCGCTCTATATATGTGACGTCAGTACATACAGCTCAAAGGTGATGCATATTATCTGTATTTATATGTTATATATATTTATTTTATTTAAAAAACAGTAAAATTCTCTCTCCATATGTGCCACCCTGTCTTGGTCAATTAAACGAATCTCTATAACATTTTTGCTGTTGTAGCCATTTGTGATAAAATGTGGAAAAGTTTGAAGAAGTGTACTTAAATTAGTTAATCCTTTGACTTGGGAGTCTTTTATACTAAATTGATACAGAAATAGTTGATAAGAGCGCAACAAACAAAACGATAAGAAAAAAAACCCCCATCATTTTTGGCTCCATCTCTATCAAGAAGAAACATCAAACTAGTAGAGCAAAAAACCTCAAAAACAATCAATTTTATTTGTGCACACATCAGTTCAAAGTGCTTTAAATCATAAAAACAATACAAAAGTCTCACTCACAGAAAATAAATCATATATAGGAGAGATAAATCTTACATAACGAGGCCATTGTAATCTATAATTATATAACATTTCTTGCTTTTCATTGGCTCCTTTCATCACAGCTTTAGTACAATACCTTCTGCTTTTCTTTTCTAACACAGATGTCTGAAAAGACGTGGATACGATGTTTGAGAAGCTCAAAGGTCCAGCTTTAGAGGGTATTCCTTTTACTGTTTTATCACCACAATAGGTCAAAAGGCTCCCTTAAACCATAAAATCCCATAAAGCCTAATTATACACACCAGATTTAAAAGCTGACCTCAAGAAGATTTGGTTCGCCTCAGTCAGCAGCTGCTGCTTTAATCTGTATAATCTGTCTAGTGCCTGGTTGTTTAGATTTAATAGGCTATTTTGCCTCAGTTAAACTCAGACGCTGGTCATCCTTGATGTCATGTGTGCAGCACACACTCGTTATATGAACCCGTAATCTTTCTCTGAGTGATAAACATCCTCCTGTCTGCCTATGCAGTGAGTTGTACCCGGACTCTGTCCTGAGTGAAGATGTTGGAAATGCAGCAGATTAGTTGAGATAACGTTTACTTTGCACAACATATCTGGAGCAAGTCACACAAAAATCAGGCACCTAAAAATTGTGGTGTCATTTCCACTCCATATATATAAAGACAAAAGTCAGAAATATATTGTTCAAAGCACAGAGACTAAAATCACTTTCTGATTTATTCTGGTTTTTGTTAACAGTTCCAAACTTTAACACGTGTTAGGTTAAACGATGTCTGGAAATTGTTTGTCTAATTTACTCAATTAAATCAAACAGCTGTCATCGACCATGTGCAAAAATTAGCAACGAGTCTTTTACTTCAGTTTGGAGTATTTTTTGCCCACTCTTCTTTGGAGAATAGTTTTAATTTAGGAACTTTAGAAGGGTTTCAAGTATGAAGAACAGTGTCAGGTAATTTCCAATGGATTTAGATCCAAACTTTGAGAATGTCACTGGAGGTTTTTTAATTATTTTCTTGTTGCATAACACAAAAGCATTTTGGTCTTGTGGTCATAAATTAATTGTTGGACATTCTCTATCAAGATTTTCTGGTAAAGACAAGTTGTCCAGGTCCTGAAGCTGAAAAGCAGCTCCAAACCACCTCCACCACCACCTTGTTTGGCTGTCAATAAAGCCTTTTCCCCCCAATGTAACTGGACACACATCTTGTAAAAGTCTACTTTTTGTCTCATCAGTTTATAAAATATTTTCCTAGAGATTTGAAGATCATTGATATTTTCTGGCAAATGTAACACGAGTCTTTGAGTTATTTTTTGTCAGCAGTGGTTTTGGCTTTGGAGCTCTAATGGAGGCCATTTTTGTCCACATGCTTATTGTTTACTTGTGAAAGCTGACTGACCTGGATTGAAGTAAATAAATGAGGCCAGCAAAGACTTAGCTGTTATTCTTTTTTTTTAAAATTACATTGGCTGTATAAAATTGGTAAGTATTCTTGAATTGCATTTCTTTTTGAGATCTTGTAGCCTACTTCATGTTGTCAACCTGGGTCTAATCAGGACTGGGTGTGGCTGGTGAAACTGAGTCTTGTTGCTTTCCAACCAACAGGACTAATCAGTTAATTCATCATTTAACAAAAGAGATAATTACTTCCTCGCACAAGGCCAGGTTGCTTTTTACAGCTTTTCCTCTGATAAATAAATTTACCGTTTGAAAACTCGGGTTCACTGAGGCCATTCTTGTCTCATCTTATTGCTGTGAAACGTGTAAATCCCTGAGGAAATATTTAAGGGAACAAATACTTTTTCACAGGACTAGACAGTCGTGGCTAATTATGAAGGAGAAGCAAAAATAATAGATGCTTTTTAACATTTTGTAGATGACCATTTGCATTTGGTCATCTAAAAAAGCCAAAAGGGAACAAATTAACATTTGCGTTGCAGCAGCTTATTTAGATTTTATGAGAGAACCAGATTTGTTTAAATTACAGTAAACTTGTGTTGGGGAAATGAAGTAATTGTCACAACAGTTTCTTATCTTACCATGGGTATTTATTCTTTATTCAAAAGCACTGTGTTCATTTTTAAGCCAGATTACATCAGTTAATACATTATTTCAGCTTTCATCACTAATGTTAAAGGAACTGCGATAACTGTTTTATCAACATGAAGAAAAGGAAATTCTTTGCTCCAAGCTGAAGGATTCCAACAGGGTGTTTTCTGATAAGACGACAACCAGGACCATCTGTCGCCTCTTATATCTGCTTATCACAAACATATCTCTATCACTTTGCCATTTAGCTAATATAGACTGATAGGAGAATGGAAACCTACATTTTAATCAGTAAGATACCCTAAATCATAAAGGGTATTTTTGACTCAACCAGGGTTAATGATGGAGTCGGAAAGGAACGAAACCGTCTTTCCTTTCTGGGAGTAACGGAAAGGAAAGACGGTTTTTAATGTGTACAAATACACTGTTCCAGTGATAAAGCCATGTGTTAATTCAGATCAGTTTATTCATACAGCACCAGTGATACGTCTGTTCATTACAGAGAAAGAAAATGGTATACAAATAGATACATCATTTTCCCATTAACAAACATATATGTTCATCATGCGCTCATAAAAATAATTAACTTATATTCATGTAAAAAAAAACAACCAAAAAAAACTACAGAAACAATAATAGTCTTTGTCAATAGCCATTTAGCAAAGAAAAGCGCATCAAAATGTGCCACTGAAAAGTTATGAAAACATAAATTAAGCAGCAAAAAAAAACAGCATTAAAAGACATTTATATTTATTTAAACATTTTGCATTTTTAAAAATGAGTTTAAATTGTAGTCGGTCACATTTGATAGAGTTCAGTAACATTTTATTTTATATAAACTCTGAAAAACAACTCCAAAGTCTGCTCTATGTTACTGGTAGTTTTAATGTGTTCACATCATCATACAACCTTTCATTTGGTATTTGGATTCAAGTTTTTATTTACTCCATACTGGGAAACTTCCCTGTGTTTGATCTCCAAGTTTTAAATTTATAAGACCTTATTTCATTTGAAGCACATCAGTATTTAGCTCTTTATATTTGATACAACATGTGCATCATGGCTACGCTTTTTTTATTTCCTTGCAATCTGTAAAATCCTCCTATAAATAAGGGAGGTTTCTGCACCTCCATCATCAGCTTTATACTGCATAAAAAACTCTTATCTGTATGTTGTCAGATTGCATGATGTTGCATGTGAGGGAGGTTTCAATAGAGCGAGCAGCTCAGTTTGCGCAGTGACATTACTTTACAGTGTTCTGTGTGCATGTCTCTGCACGTGCAATCAGAGGTTATGATGCACTCTAGTCATAGGACAAGATATGCAGAGGATCCAGAGCACCCAAAGGACTATAGTAAAGGATGCAAAGAGATAAACTAACTCTGGGACAAGACTTTCTGGGGTTTACATTTAGACAACTTTGAGGAAATATTCAAACATTAATTTAGATTTTTTTTTTTTTTTGTCTTTACAATGTTTCCAGGGAAAAGATGAGCCATTAGGAAAGACTGGTTTAATAGAATTAAAACTATTAAAAGCTAATCTTGTCCTCGTAAAGTGACAGCAGCAGCAGCAGAATCCAGCCGGTCAGAATGCCGGCGTTCTGCAGGAGAAACTTATGCCACGGCCTCTTGCTGCTGACATGGACCAACGTCGGGAGCTGGGAAAGGAAAGACGGTTTTTTATGCCAAACCAATGGTTTCTGCAGGATTTTTGTTTTTATTCAACGGTAATCAAGTAGTAGCACTCACCATATCAGCCAGTCCGATATAGAGAAAGAGCCCTGCAGCTATTGCACCTATCCACTGCTGGGTTGCAAGGTCAGTGGCTACAGACAGAGAGATATACAGGCCTATAAAAGAGGTCAGGGCGCTGCCCACGTTTAAAAGCAACGCCTTTTGGACAGACAAGCCGCAGTGGAGCAGGATGGCAAAATCCCCTGCAGAGATAACAGCAACACAGTGATGTTAAGTCTTTAGCTAAAAAAAGTCCAAATAGGATAAACTCAGATGTTCAGAGTGACGAAGCTCACCGAGTTCATGAGGGAGTTCGTGGCAGAGCACCGCCACTGATGTGGCCAGACCGGACTGCCATGACAAGGAGAAAGCCGCGCCTATCGCTAATCCGTCTGCAAAGTTGTGTATCCCGTCACCAATGGTTATCATGTAAGGCAGCAGCTGCTTTTCTGTAATACAAAAGATTATAGTTTGTGCAATAAACATGGTGATTATCCCGATTTCATGAACTCACTTTTCTTTGTTGGGGGATGTTTTACTCACCTCTTCTCTGCTTTTTCTGCTCTGAATTATACCCTTCTTCTTTGTCTTCATCATCAACCTGAAATGTTTGCATTACCTTTAATGTTAATTCAAACAATTCAAGTAGGTTGTCTTAAAAGTAAAACTACAGGATGGTGAATTCATTTATACCCACTTTATCTAGAAAAGAAGCCATTTACTACAAGACAAGTATGTGATGCATTTGTTTTCTTTTTCTTGTGAAGGTTAATTCAACTTCTATAACACCCATTTCAATCCGGCACTAGTCTTAAAATGTTTAAATGTCATTAATTTGAGTCATTTACTCACCAGATCTGCCTTGGATGCAGACTGAGACTTCTGTTTTTGTTTCTTTTCTTGTTGGTACATCTCTAAAACCCCAACATGATCGCAGTGGTCAGGGTTTGATTCGTTCTACAAGAGGTGCAAAACATTTTGAAATTTAGAATAGGAATAAATATTGATACTATGGCAAACTACAGAAAGGCTAAACAGAAAGTAAATTGTTCCAGTTATTTCTTATTATTAGATGCTTCTTAATAGTTCTGGTAAGTGTTTATAATGACTAAGAAAAAGACAATTTTTTTCCCCCGCCCACTTTCTGCGTTAAAATCATGCTAAAGTTTTTCTATTTTTGATCAGTTAGGATTATTTCTACCCTCTAATTGGCAGAAAAAAGTGACACAAATTTAAATTCAAATATATTTTCTTTTAATTTTAGGAGTTTACACCCTACAGTCTATAGAAATTGGTAGGTTGTCCTTTAAACTGTGTCTTAAATGTCTATCATTCAACAAGTTTCTTATAATAGTTTTCTGAAATTCTGGCTCATTTGGTCCAGTTTGTATTCTGCCTTACATAAACAGCTTTTCAGCGTTGCACATTAATTTTCTTTAGGATTAAAATCAGGGCTTTATTATGGTGTCTCCAAAATATTGACTGTTTTCCTAAAGTCATTTTGTATTTAAATTATATGATTTGAGGAATTGTCCATTTCGAAAACCCATTCCTGCTCCAACCTTTACATCTTAAATCATTCTGCTGCTGATTTAAGATGTTTCCTCCATTTTTTAACCATAATGTTCCGTATGCATGATGCTATCCATTTTGTGAAGTGCACCAGTTCCTCTTTCTGAGAAATGATGCTGCCACTCCTGTCCCTCACAGTTTGGTTGGTGTTTTCAGGCTTAAAATCTTCACCGTTTTTCTCCAAATCAGAAGTAGGTACACTTTTACATTTCTACAAATATATCCCAATATTCTGGCTTTTAATGCATAGAAATAATGTTGAAAGTCTTAGCCTAAAACCTACAAAATGTTTAGTCTGATTTAATGTGAATTAGGGATTTAAACCTACTTTATCTCTGAAGCAGATCCAAAGACATAAAAATAGCTTTTTAATAATAATATGAAAGTTATATTTTCAGGTTCAGTGTCTCCACTTACCCCCTTATCATGATGGTGTTCATTTTCACTCGTGACCAGTGAGAAGATGGTTTCCATCAGGTAAAATACATAGACCCCTCCAACCACTGTCAGCATTTTGTACGTGTAGTCCGGGATTTCTGCTTGATCGGCGTGTGAATGCTGATGAGAGTCGCTGCTGTCCTCTGTGTGAACATGAATACCAAGAACCTGAAAGCATAGCAAGAAAAATTTAGACATATTAATGCTGTTTTTATTTGTTTATTTATTGATAATGGAGAAGGAATAATTTATCCAACACGTTCAACAATTACAGAACAAATGTACTTCGTATAGTTAATCTTTTCTTCACGCACCATTGGTAGGAGGTGCAGCAAGGCATCTCCAGTCAGAGCACCGACAGCCATGCTGATGCAGAACTGGACACACATCTGGAAAAGTTTGGTACATGACGTACACAGTAGCATCACGATGCCAAGCATGGCCATGAGGGTTATGATTACATTGGCAATGGTTGCATAAAGGTATTCTGCAGGAAGAAGAGCAGGAGATAGAAGAGGTCAGTTTTGTGAATCAGTTAAAATAACAAATCCAAGTTTCATAAAGTGCAACCCAATCAAAGCAGCAGCCATTGCGTCACGCTCACTGTCAGTGGGGGAGGGCTCTTCGGGGGTCACTGGTTCTGACACGCTGGTGCACGATCCACTCAGGATCTGCTGGACCAGAGCTGGACTGAGCTTTGCAAGCCCAGATCGACCCATGCCAGAACTTTCCTCAGTAAGTTTGTAGATCTGGATCAGTTCGTCAGCTGTGAAACAGTGCTGAACAAAAAAAGAACAAAAGAAAATTATTAACGTGGCATATTTTTAAACATTATTTGCAATATAGTGCCGTTTTTCTTCCCGAACACAAAAGCTTGTGCTTACAAATGAGAAAAGTGGATGATTTGAATTTATCAGTTAAATAGCTGCATGAACAAAAGTAACATATTTTCTGGCATAGACTAATTAGTGGGAAAAGTGTTTGTCCCCTATCGAATTTCGAGTTATTTAGTTTCCCAGTCAAAGTGCAAGTGATTTTGAACATTTATTTGTGAAAACCCCCCCCAAAAGATTCCTTTAACGAGGTAGACGCAGCTGGACAATATGGCTGAAAAACGCATCACGATGCAAGCGTTTCATATCAGTCAAAATCAATAATTACCTATTAGTTATTTTTGTTTTAAATATCTGAAATTCTGCCAATCTGGTGGCGAGACCTTTCCTGTTTTATCCAGAGTTTTCACGACGCTTTTTATTTTTAAGCAGTTATGAGGCAAAGAGCTAAACTGCTGCTGCGCCAGTTACTCAACAAGTCGTTGCTAGGCAACCACAAGTTACTTAGCAGGCTGTTGCTAGGTAACCAAAGAGTCAGTTAGTAAATTCCATCCAACCTTACTTAGCTGGCTGAGAGGTTGAGCTCTAAATTCCCCAGAATGCCGTGCGGTTCTAGATTGGAGTTGAGCGAAATTATTGAATATTCTATCAGATTAACTATTGATATTGATCACGTGTTTAAAGCAATATATGTGCTCTGGAAAAAAATAAAAGACCACTTGAAATGAACAGATTCTCTGATTTTATTTTTTATAGGTTTATGTTTGAGTAAAATGAACATTGTTCTTTTATTCTATGAACTACTGACATGTCTCTGAAATTCCAAGCAGATATTTATTAATATTTGCAGAAGAAGAGAAATGGTCAAAATAATGAAAAAGATGCAGCGCTTTCAGACCTCAAATAATGCAAAGAAAACAAGTGGATTTTCATTTAGAAACAACAAAACTAATGTTTTAACTCGGCAAGAGTCCAGAAATCAATATTTAGTGGAATAACCAGGAGGTTTTAAATGGGGTTCAGTGCAGTGGGCTGTTTATTTTTTCCAAAAATGTATTATTGATTTAGGCTTTCATCATGCATGTCGTACAGGTACTTACATGCTCCCAGCTGCTACTGTTTCTGCTCTGCTTCCTTCGGTGATCATCAGCGTCTTCGCTGTGGTAATGTTCATGGTCGTGGTCATGATCATCCTCTGAACTAATATTTAGGTTCTTCATCAGAACCTCCAAATCTGCAGAACACAAAGCACAACTGAGCACAAATATCTAGACGTGAACCATTTCTCCTTGGTTTCAGTATCGACTGGACCGTCGGACTATTTACCATGAACAGTGAAATTTTCTGAACCAAGCCGAGTCATGATGTAATCCAGGAAGAAGTTCTCGTCAGGCAGGGACTGACCACTGAAGCAGTTACCAAGCAGGGCATAGTAGAGGACACGCCCCAACACCGCGCCCACTTCCTGTTTCTGGTCTGGAAACAACGGGTCCACCTCCGCCATGATGCTGCTGGCCGCTATACAGCTCTGAGGACAGAAAGGAAAGCAGCCGCAATAAATAAAAGGTTTGTTTCCAAGATTCCTGTAAGTTTAGTTGTTTTTTTAAAAAACACAAGTCACTGAAGGTTTGGAGACTTATCCTCGTTTTAAATTTGAAGTTATTCAACAAGTATATGACACATAAACAGCAGCTTGGAGGGAGAATGTTACTTAGTTCACTTTAATTAATGTTACAGCTGGGAAATCTGATCTGCTGGCTTCTGTTTTGCTTCATATTAAAGCAACTTCCGGATTAATATACAAAAGAATTTCATATATCATTTCTGGCTTGAAAAGAAATGCAGAAAAATGTGCAAACGTTACTCCAGTAAGAGTCACACTACTTCAACATATTTTAACTCAAGTGAAGGAAGCCATCCAAGAAATGACTCAAGTAAAAAAGCATTTGGTTAAAAGGTCTACTCAAGTACTAAGTAACTGATCAAATTAATGGTTTAATATTTAAAAATTACATTATCGGACAGACCAAAACATACAGTGAAGTGGAAATTTTTGTATTTTAAAAGACTAAAATGACAAAAAATATCAAAACTAGACAAAAAAACAAACAAAAAAAAAAATTAATTTCTTTCAATAAAAAAACAAAAATTATTAAACTTTAACAAAAACTGTAGGTGTGTGTCTTTGGTTAAAAAATGAGAATCCAGAAATTTTACTCAACTAAGAGCAGAAGTCCTTCATAATAAAATTACTCAAGTAAAAATAAAAATTACAGCATAGTAAAAATATATATATATATATATATATATATATATATATTTTTTTTTAAAAGT
This sequence comes from Poeciliopsis paucimaculata, assembly GCA_903067055.1. NCBI lineage: Eukaryota > Metazoa > Chordata > Actinopteri > Cyprinodontiformes > Poeciliidae > Poeciliopsis > Poeciliopsis paucimaculata. Next base: position 21,611 of record CAEGAD010074289.1, on the reverse strand, counting down.
TACTCAAGTAAATGTAATTGAGTAAATGTAACTAGTTACATTTGGATGTGGGTGGGTTGAACAGCGCTAACAGTTTAGCATTCTGCAGCAAAAACAAGCTGAAAAAAAAAAAAAAAGCACTTCGCAAAAAATATTCACTATCTAGGATGAGAAACAAAACTATTAAACTTCCTCATGATATTCTAATATATATAATGAAACTGGAATTGCTGCATTTTGTATGATTGAAGCTGAAACGTGGTCGTTTTTACCAGATCTTAGCTGACCTACGTCTGGGGAGGTGCACGGTTTTAGGAGAGCAGTGTGAAACTTTGACTTGTCAGCTGGTGCCATTAACTAATAAAATATTTATTAAATTACTTATTGATACCTTCAACGTACAATAAAAGCTGAAAAATGTTAACTACAGAGTGATAAAGACTGTTACGCAAGCTTATTAAATTGCTTATGGATTTATTTTCTTTATTCAGGGCAGTAGTTTCCAAACTTAGAATAATTAAACTTGAAACTATCTTCTCTTCAAGCTCATTAAACCTTAAGCAAAAATATGCAGCAAGCCAAATTGTCTAATTTAAAGACTAATTTTTAACTTAAACTTTTGGTATTTTGGCATCCAAGCATCGTGACTTAATGACTTTCTTGTATTTTTATGCACCAAAAGATGAGAATCTAAGGGTTTTACCTTATTATTTGATGGCTCATAGTGGTTTTGCAGATCCTGAATCACACCCTCAAGTCCAACAACACCGATTTGAGTGTGTGAGCGGTGGTCAGAGTGTGTGTGTTTGTGCAGGAAGCGGTCCGTCTCCTCTCCCCACGTCCCCTGACCCACGGCCGTACAGACCAAGTCCGGCGAGGAGAGGTACAGGACGCTGCCTGCAGCGAGAGCCGGGAACTGAGACACGCTGACAGTTACGTTTTCCTCCACGGTTCCGTTTTCTTCCCTCCCATGGACAGAGTGATTCCCGATGAGTTGATGAACAGAACCTGCCAGGTCACACTGAGTATTCAAATAAAGAGAGAGACAAAAAAAACAAAACACATGAGATCAGTTCAACTTTGCAGGAATTAGAGGTTTTCAAAAGTGCAACAGATTAAACAACAACCTGTTGTGCCATGGTTTTATTTACCATAAATGTTTTAAGGTTTTCTCACCCTCAAGTCAAAAGCATCTATTAATATCGGGAGTTAATCTGATTTATGTGACATAAATGCATTACTGTGCATTCTCGCAATTCTTTTCAAATAAAAATCTTCAAGCTGTGGTTTCAAAATTTGGTTCATCCTGACATATTTTCCTAATATACATCTTTTCTTTTTGCTTTTTCTTGAAGTACTTATGGTAACATTTCCAATATTTCTAAGATCATTATTAACGTCTGGATCTATTCTGAGTAGAAACGAGCGAAGTTCAAGCACCAGAAACTGAATTTCACTCAGCTCTGTTGAGATGGGAGCAGCAGCAAACGATGAGACGAGTAACATTCGGTACAGGCTACAATTTAGGCGACCTAATCCTTTAAACTGACGATAACGGTTACATATTTCATGTTGTAAGTTACGACTTGCATTTCGAGCCGTCATTTATCCACTATGAATTGTTTATTGCAACTAAAAGACATCAGGAAGGAAAGTGGGGGTTGTTAAATGATGTAGGATCTGAACAGAAACTTTCAACCAATACAGAAAAATATTACTTTATTTTTTAGTTGTTATACAAAGTTATATTTTGCATAAATAATTATTAATTTTTGTCCCATTGCAGTCACACAAGAGATATTTCACAGTTTCATGCTGCGCATTGATGCATTTTACAGCTGTCATCGAAGAAGTTCAAGGACTCTGTTCCTACTGATAAAGTATTTTATCTCAATCAGTTATTATAGCAGTTTATCAAATTAAACAGGTGGAATAGTCTAATATGAAGAAAGAAAAGCAATTCAGCCTCAATGATGAAACAAAAAGGTTAATTATTCATCTGATAACTTGACAAGTTCCTATGACATGTTAGATTAAGAACTCTTTATAAGCAGAAAAAACATGTTTTAATTTCAGTAATAAACTTTGTATTAAAGCTGTGTTAATATTAGCCAGTAGGTTTTAAAAGAACACAGATGTGATACAATTCAATATAGGTCCAAGATAAATGTCGTGCTTGACAGTTAACATATAGAGTGTTATTTTGGTTTTGAGAAATAAGAGCACTTAAAATGTTTGCTCGAACAAAAGACGGTTCTGAGTAAAAACTGAGTAAACACTACAAATATTTAACTTTCAAGGTAAAAGCCATACATTGGCAGTAGTAGCAGGAATGCTTTCCTGGGTGCAAATGTTAAATTTCTGACCTAAACCATGTCGTTACACTTTGTAATCATTAAACAAAACTAAAGCAAAAATGTGAAACCAGAATGTAAACTTCAGCAGCTTAAAATAATAGCCTTTTTGTGTGAGTTTATCAGAACCTCCGATGTTTGCGGAGGGATTCTGACCTACAAGTTTCGACATTACTACTTAAGTTTATGGAGGCCAAGAACCCGTTCTCAGTTTGAGATCTGGACTTTGACTGGAATTTTACAACACCTCAATTCTTTTCTTTTTTTGAGTTGTTTTTCAAATATTTGCAAGGAGGCCGAGGTCATTTGAGGTAATAAAACAAGCCCAAGGCATCACCCCTCCACTGCCGTGCTCGACAGTTAACATACAGAGTGTTATTTTGGTTTTGAGAAATAAGTGCACTTAAAATGTTTGCTCTCACAAAAGATATTGTGATTAAGAGAGACACATCTGGGTAGAGTTCCTTGTATTTAAAATAGGTCAAGTAATAGAATAGCATCGTTTTTAAATTGTTGTTGAATTAGTGCTGTAGCTTAACTCATTTCTGGTAAGTTCTGAACTTTATGAGAGATTAAATGCATTTTCTGGACATTTCTTATTCGGATCCAACTCTGCTGCCGCTTCTTTCGCCTTTTTGGAAAGAAAAGGTTTGGTTCTGTTAATAAAAACCGATGCATGTTTTTCTGACATGGACTTTAACAAATTTAAATTTAACAATTGGTTAGATTATAATTCGTTTCGATGAAAAAACAATGAGACAATTAAGGACTGTGTCTTTTTTCCATGAGCCGAGAAACATTACACTTTAGTTTGCATGCAAGATTAATGGATATTGTTACATTTATAGGAAAATGTTGCTCCATACGTATTGCTTTCCGTTTTTGGATTCCTGCTACAATTTTACTGATAAAATGAATTCCCCTGTTCACAGACAAAAGATGATAAAGTTTTACTTTTGATAAAAACAGCTTTCATTAATCGATGTATTTATTTATAACTGTGGTTCCCAAAGATGGGGTCGGGACCCCTCTGGTGGTCACAAATCAACGATTGTTGATTTGTTTGTAAACGATTGTTTACTTGACAAACTAAATAAAAATATTATTGTAAAGCATATTTATGATATAATAAGAAGAGCTAAATAAAAATAATATATTTTCTGTTTATTGTATTTTTAATGTCATTATGTCCATCGCTACTGCTAAATGAAATTAGCAGTAGCTAAAATCAACATGATTATAAAAAGCATTTTGCTTGAACATACCTGCTTTAAAATGTGTTAATTTTCTGGTAACGTTCAAAAATGTTTTAAAGAATTATTAAATTTTTTTATTTTTTTGAAACAAGACAGTTTTTGCATTTTAACTGATGAGAACAAAGGTGGATCTTTTCCACTTTAATTTGTTAATTTAATGAAAAAATCTTTTTATCCTTGCAAATAAAAAGCAATTAAAGGAGAACACATAATTAGTAACTTAGTGACAAAACAAAAAGCATTATATTACTGTTATTTTGTTGGCGCTTTTATGCAGATATTGTATGCAAACACAGATAAATTACTAATACAAGCTCTTTTATTATTATATAATATTTTTAAAAAAATGCTGCAAAGTTTAATATATTTTTTGTAGAATAACTAAGGAAAACAAAAGGAAATGGAGCAGCACGGACACCAGAGCTGCAGGGTAATAAACCAGCAACCCGGGTGTCTAAAGGTTAAACGTTTAAAATCACCGTTTATTCTCTTAATCAACATTAACAAGTAAATTCTCTGTGTTTTTTTTTCACGCACATAAGTTCGGGTTTGAGTAAAATAAATAAAAATGTGTTTTTGTTAATTTTTCTAATTGTCAAGATAATCTGGAATTATTTAAAAACATACCTTTCTTTCTTTATATATATCTATATATGTATATATATAGTTTTCCTGTCAAGTTTTACTTTGAATTAATCAACTTCGCTTTAAATTATTTTTTAGTCATTTACTCATAAAGACACTTTGCTTTTAACTAAACCAACATATTACGACCAATATTTTTTGCCTCTAATTGGAAAATCCTTTGTATTTCCGCGGTAATGATCGGGTAACCAGTAGCTCTTGGACCTCGACCTTTCTCCCCCCGAGCAGCAGTTCGGCGCCCGGCTCCATCAACCTAAACCTGGCAGCCGGGTTCGGCCCAATAAAACTCACCTTTCCACACGGCACCTCGCCGCACTGCACACGATTCTGCAGGGTATTAAAGAGGGAGCGCAGGGACTCCCCGGTCAGGAAGCGCTGGCCCGGAGACACGACGCTGACGACGGCGCTGTACGCGTCCTCCACAGCCGAAGCGGAACCGAGCGAACCCGGACAGCAGGAGAGGGAGAGAAGCAGCAGGACGACGGACTTCATCTTAAAACTTTCCTCAGCCTGGAATATAAGTGTGAAGCTGCAGCAGCGGCGGCGCATTGAGCCGCGCGGAGCCTCCGCTCGCAGATATACTCCTGAAAAGCCGCCATGCTGTCGCCGTATCCGCTCTCTGGATTGTGATTGGCTGAGACGCGGCGCGGAGTTCAGCGCACCTGTTGCCTACAACACCTGCAGACTGGAGAGGGCCTGTTCAGCAACAGGAGGTCTCTCTTGTTGCGGGTGTTCGCTGGCTGTCTGGAATACAAATATTTAATTTAATTTTAGTATTTTAATGGAACAAATGGAGTGTTAATGATCTGAAGCATGACCTCTGGAAAAATGTTACGTAACGTTAGTGGATACAAAGGGCAACTTATTAATAATGACTGGAAACTGGTAACTTATACATACCAAAACTTTAAAAATGGTAGTATGACCTTTGGAAGAAAGGTCATACTTTTTGTTGTCTAAACTTTTGTCAGTTTTTGATAATCTACAGTACAAATTGATAGTTGGATATATATTTATTTCTTCAGGATGGTGTCTAGTAGCAAAATGTTTAGATCTTGATCACCAAAGCAGGCCCAGATCATTACACCACCACCACCATGTTTTTCTGTCGGAATCATTTAAAAATATGCGTTAATTTAAAACGGATATAATGAGATGCATCCCTTTTGAAATGTTCTACTTTTGTCCGGTCGGCCTACAGAGTATTTTCCTAAGTGTTTTGGAGTATCATCAAGATGTTTTTGCCCTTTTGAACTCGCCCATTAATGCACGTTTTGGCCAGTTTTAATCTTACTGCTGCATCGTCATCTCTTTTGAGACCTCCTGGATGAGTCGCTGATTCGCTCTTGGAGTAATTCCGGATATCTGGTAACTCCTGGAACGGTTCTCATCTTCATTTATGGATCTTGTCTCTCTCTGATTCTGCTCCTGGAGTCCCAAATCATTTGGAAAATGACTTCAGGCGGTTCTGCAGGAACCTCCTTCAGGAACTAAAACATCACATCGTGGAATCTGGGTTGGGTGGAGATTTGTGCCTCCGGATCACTGAAGGAGGAATCGCTACAGTGGATGTAATCTACACAAACAACCATAGTTGACAGGGATACAAAAATCAGCGTGGAACATAAGGAGGTTCTGGGAACCTTTACTAAATTGATACGTTATTGGCTTTTTCTTCTTATGTGTTCTTAAGGTTGAAGTATGTTGTCTTTTCAGATCTTTTAGCTTATTTCATGTTCTCAGATAAGCTCCACGTTTGGAAAACAGATTGATGATTTGCACTACAAATTACCCTGGAGTATAAGTGAGTACATTAAATTAAAAAGTTTAAGCCAGATATTCCTTGCTTAGTTATCCAGATTATAGGCTATTCTTCTCAACCCACTGTTTATCCTTAATGTTTGATGTTAGTTAATTTCACCCATGTTTATTGGGGTCTAGAACCAATCCCAGGAATCTGGGCCAAACCCAAAACCCTCGTTAAGCATCTCAGGATACAAGAAACACTAGACTGGGAGGCAACTGGGACAAGGTCGCTAAGTAAACTCAGGACTAAAATCATATAATAATATAAGTTTTCATTAACGAAGCTGATCATACAGATTTATTTTAGTTGTTTATTTGCTTGATGACACAACAGATGTTTATGCTGGGTCACATTAAGTCTGTTTTACTCTGTTAAGACAATAAATACTCAATTAATTAGAATATTTTTGAAAACTAAATTCATTAGTGTCTCAGTCCAATGAGGGAAAGACTGCATAGATTATTTTTTTTTGGTTTTTAAGCTGTTATTTTTGTTAATTATGACAATTTTCACTTACAACTAAAACACAACATTTAAGATAAAAATACTACATCAGACCAAATAAATAAAATGTTTTAATACAGAAATGTGGCCCAAATATATGTTCCTTTCTCTTTCTTTCAAAAGGTACTTTCTAATCTGACATTTAATTTGACTATAGCTGTCTGAATTAATGACTTGCATTGCTAAAAAAAAATAACTCGCAGTTTTGTTTCTGTTTACCTTGTTTTCTTTTTACATTAGATTAGAATACACTGTTTTATCAGGAGCTTGACAATCCGCCCAGGACTGATAAATGTCACAAAACACTGACTTGCAACCGCTAAGTAATAGTTGTTTATAATAAATAATGTACATTTAAACTAGCCTATGAAGAATAGAGTTATCCTGAGATCTCAAATTGGACAGTAAACTTTTTTAAACCCTGATTGATAAATTGATAAAATGGAAGTTTTTTTTTTTTTTAATTATCAGTGGATTTTTCTCTGTTTAGAACAGGAGAGTCCAATGAATCCAGTGAAGATCTGAAAAGGAGACCAATTGTATCTCTTTTTGAGACATTTCTAAATAGCTTCAAGTTCAATGACAGCGGTAGAAGCTATTCAGATTGTCAAGGAGTGAAAGAAGACCAAAACACTCATCTGCAGATGAAAGAAAGCTGATCATCAGGAAACACAGGAACAAGTGTATTAAAAATTGAAAACTCTTGAACAGTAACATTAGCCTGGAGGAAAAGGACGTCAACCAATGAAGAACCCGCCGCTCCAAAGTCAACACCTTTAAGCCTGACTAGAATTTGGATGAAAAAGTCAAAAACCTTCTGGAGAAAAAATTCCTGTTCAAATGAGAGAAAGATTGGACTGTTTGAGCACGACGGCAAGAAGACTGGTTGGTGAGGCTCTCGCTAACCATCAGGTACGGGGTTGGTTGAATCCTACTTTTGGGCTGAATTTTTTTAAAATTTTGATAATTGATTACATTTTTTCCTGACTTTATTAGAAGGTGTCCACTCATATGCTGACATACGGACTTGTTTTCTTATAACTTTCAGTAAAAATCCACTTGAAAATGAAGAGTTCACTACTGAAAACCGCCTGGTTATTCCACCAAATGTTGATTTGTGAACTCTTCCCGAGTTAAAACGTTAGTATTGTTGTTTCTAAATGAATATCAACTTGTTTTCTTTGCATTATTTGAGGTCTGAGAAATGGTCATTATTTTGACCATTTCTTATTTTCTGCTAATATACAAAATGTTTGCTTGGAACTTCAGAGACATGTTGTTCCTAGAATAAAAGAACAATGTTCATTTCACTCAAACATAAACCTATAAGAAGTAAAATCAGAGAAACTGATATATTTAAATGGTCTCTTTAATTATTTCCAGAGCTGCATATATGTATTTTATCTTTAAGACAAGCGATCTTTTCTTTCTGTCCTCAGAGATGATTAGTTTATGTTAGAAAAACAAGACATATTTATTATCACAATGTTTATGCTTTCACTGTTTGTCCCCTGAAATCTATTTATGTTGAAAACGTATCTTATCTAAGTAGTGAATAACAATCAGAATAGGGAGAGAAGAGAACAGACAAAAGTAGACCATTCTTCAATATGTAACGCTCGTTTGTGGATGTTTCTATGTTGTGCCACTAGATGGCGCATCTGCTCTTCATAACAGGAAATTCCTTCACTTCCTCAAGACCAGACAGGAAACAAATGTTTTCAGAACATAGTTTGGAGAACCTTGTGGCATTAATATGGTATGTTTTATTAAAACTGCCCTTCAAAACATCGTGAATCCAAACGTTTCTACAAAATCAGAAAAGAAAAGCAGAAAAAATGAGCGATTTATTTCATGTCAGTTTATTTGTAACGGCAGAACTTGCAGAAATGCTATTGTAAAGTACTTTACAAGACAGACAAAATTGTACATCCAGTTAAAGAAAAATGAAATGCCATTGAGTTCAAATCCGTTTGCAGTGGTTTACTCCATCCAAAGTTGAATTCTGATTTAAATACATACAACATAGTTTAATTCTAGTTACGTTACAGTGCAATGAAATTTAGCTTACCATTCAAACCAGTTGGTACAAAGTGACTTTCTATGGAAGCCCTTATGTTTGCATTAAATCACTCACAATCTCTTCTCTTGAGCAAGCATGTGGAGACAGTAGAGAGGAACATTTCCCTGAAAGTTCAGCTGCTGTTGGGCTTTTAAACTCAGGAAATAGTTATACTACCACCAAAGCAATTTATTATATCACACTATTTAAAGAAGATATGACAAAACTGCTTGGGCAGGTTAGAAACTGAGGTATTTTTCTAACATATTTGAATATATAAATATATTAATTTACGCAATATTAACATCTCTCAAGATTAAAAATAAGTTTTAAAAATAAATTATTAATCTGATGTAACATTCTCATCTGGAATGTCATGTTTCCATTCACTGTAAGAGGAAAGGCATCATATTTTAGAAAAATTAAGGATTGAAAATATCAGTATGTATGCAATGTTTCACAAATTGAACTGACGTCACCAAATAAATGTACTTTCTAATAGTTAGTACATTTACTTTTCAATTAATAGGCTAATCAATTACAAGGGTCTATTAATGACAATATCAGGCACTTATGAGGAGGAAAACCTCTCTGTATTTTGAGGGATGGTGTTTATGTTTAAACCCCAAACATTTCATTTTAATTTAAATCTACCAGTTGTACAAATAATTTTCGGTCTAACTCTAGCTTAAAATCATATTTTTTGAGTTTGAATGCAATCACACAGGAAAAACAATTGTGGATGGTGCCACAAATCAAGGGACTGTCTAAAAGTGCAACAATTGTGGGTATAAAATGTCAGATTTTATTCGATTATTGTTTTATTTTAGAGTGAACGAGACTCACATCAGCTGCTCTCTCGCTTCATGGATCACTTCAGGGAGAGTTATCGAGTTGATTGGCCGCACATCGTTTTAAAATAAATTAAATCCATGAGCGGACACACACACACACACACAACCACACACACACACAGACACACATGACCAAATCTCCCTTACAGTGTGGGATCCTGGGCATCTGTTCATGCTCACACTCACTACTGGAGACAAAACGCATTGTCCAGTGACCTGCTTTCACACTGTGTCACGCTACTTTGTAGCGTGCGTGACACGCTACAAGTCCGTAGTGTGTCACGCTACAGACAGACAAACAGACAGACAGGTTTGTCTGTTTTCTGTCAGACAAACTTGTAGATGTTCTCAAAATTCCCATTCATCCAACAGTGTGCCTGTATAAAACACACACATACACAAAAACATGAATGTGTTTTTACTGTACAGTAGTTGGAAATGATTTACTAAAACATCTGTAGGAATATCGATGAAATATTACCAGATCTTTTTTTATCTTAATAAAATGCACTGACACAATCAATCAAAACATCATAACAATAACAGTTATTCATTTATTCAGGCTTATTTGATAGGGATTGCACAAGATTAGCTAGTTAAAATTTAAATGGAAAAGAAACAACACAATAATAGAAAACAATGATAAAAATAGCAACACATATATACCTTTTTCAGTCTAACTTCGTCAGTATTGAAGCAGCTGAGGTGACTATTAATGCATTTTTGATACATACAAAACATGTATTTGGAAGCATTGAGCTGCCATCTAGTGGTCAATGTTGGAACAACATCAAAGAAGGATTTTATAGCCTCAAGATATGATGGAAAGAGAGTTTGTACAGTATTTAGCACTATTGACTTTCAGTAAGACGATTCAGGGTTTGAACAGAGTTAGCATGCTCTCCTCTTGCATCCATGGATGTCTTCTGGGTATTCCAGCCAGGAAACATGACGGTTAGATCAATAGGTTTCTCTAAATAGTACATAGGATACAACGTACCCTTGCATGGTGGTTTGTACTGCGTGAAGGAAGTTTTCAAATGTTGATTTAATTTATTACGGGGAAAAATGATTTCAGACCAACCTGGCATCCCTTCAAGGACAGTTAATACATTTTTATTTAACTTTAATCCATTATACAGCTTGATAACCAACCAAGGTTTAAAACATTCACCAGGTATTATTCTGTTGTGTCAACTTAAAATAGATGAACTAATCAGAATAAAAGGACTAAAAGACAGAAATCTTTCTGGAAAAAGGTCTAATTATTGTCAAACTCGTTTTTGTTTTGGGCCAAATCAAGATCACGAATGTGCCAGAATGTTTTGATAAGACCCATCCACAAACTGTTAAAATATCAATAAATTATTAAAGTTAAATAATATTATTGAACATCTTTTTAGTTCCTCCAGGATTTTGTAATTTTTTGCAATAAAAATCAAAGTGGCACTAATTTTGAAATATTTGTGCTTATTTATGACATTAAATGCGACTTTTTATTACTCGCTGTATAGATCATGGTTTATAATCTGACATCAGTTAAGGCTGAAGCAGCTGTTTGGGGCAATTAAGAAAGTTTTTGACAAGTTTTGAGAAAAATCTGCAATAAACTCCCAATTATGTATTAGCTCAAAAAAAATGCAGAGATTTGTGGATTTTGTGTGATTTTCCACAATAATCCTCAAAAAACTGGAGGAACTGCTTGATATAATTTGTCAGTAAACAGATAAAAACTGCACTGATTTGATGAAAAACATAATATTTAAGCATATTTAGTGTTTAGTCTAGAATCTCGGATATCTATACTCTAGCCTTGAGTTTGACACGTGTGGTCTAAGAGCTCTCAAGCATCATGAAGACTAAAGCTGCACCTCTACAAACAGATATTTACCTTATTTAACTAATACCAAACATGCTTGTTTTGTTGAAATGCTTTCCTCTCACCACATCGCCCTTCCTCTTGAGACGTTCGCTCTGCCTGGCTTCAGCCCTACTTTCTCGGCGATGCTGATGTTTCCATTACAGAAATAAAAGCATGACGGCTAATCCAGTTACACGTTCCCTGGACAACACACACACCCACACACAGACCTGAACACACACTGGTATGTAAAGCTCGCAAGAACAAGCACACAGCCTCCTACATATAGACATACTAATGTAAATATACGCACAAATCTGCTTAAAAAACAATAACATGGCAAGTTATTACATTTACAAATGCTTACAAAAGCTCAGAGAGGTATGCGTACACACAGGGTGCATGTGATTGAAGGAATACCTCCTGTTGTATAGAAGTCAAACAGAACAATAAATACAGAGATTAGCTAATCCATACACACCAACGCACACACATCTCTGTAATCTCCCAAGAGAATTTCCCACAGCGCTGCATATCCTTCCCACGGAGCGACAACAGAGGAAGCAACAAGGTAAAAGCAGTAAGAACGGAGATCCTCCACTTTCTCAGTTAACCTTGGTTGTTTTTGAAGTGACGTGTTGATGCACTGTCAAAGGGATACAATCTTATAGAAATAGACACTTTAACCAGTAATAAAAGCAGCCATTATAGCAACCAGTCACATCCCAGTAACACTCATACATGACATGTGTGACAAAGTAAGGTTAATTTCCTCATATATATTTGTAATCTTTACATTTATCCATTTATTGGTGGAAAAGAAAGTGATTTAATTTCACTTGAACTGTGAAAACTACCTTTGTTACACACATCAAACAAAAAATATCAACATAAAATTCTAGCTGAGAAGGGAAAAGTTAGAATACCCTCTCCCTTAAAATCAATACCATTACCCTCGTTCGCTGAAATAACCTCAGTTTCTTTCAGCGTCTTGCCAGTCTCTGACATCAGCCTCACACAGTAGACTTTATAACGGAAAGCTTTTGGCCCAGTAAAGCGTTTTCCCTATCCATGCTTTACAGTTGTTGGTATAAATATGTCCTGTATTCCAATAACTTCATTTTAGACCAATCGATTGGAACATTATTCCAGAAGTCTTGGTCTCTCACTACCTTCTCTCTGGCAAACTAAAGTCTGGCCTTTTTGATTTTGGCCTGTTGTCAGGATGAACATGTTTGGATGGACAGATGTCCAAATGTCTTCCTCTTATGGATTATTTTCTTTTGTCTGTTTACCTCAAACCACATATGTAAACCATTCTTGGAAGTTTGATTTAAGCTCAACTCACCTTTTGGGTAAGTCAGTTTGGGTCGAACTCTATTCCCACATGCTACACCAGCCAACTGTCCCTATTTGCCCCAAAGTTAGCCCACATGCATGTCATTTCTTTCTTTAAAATGTGCTTTAAATAAATGCTTCATTCCTCATAGTTTCACTGACATTTTTTTTAGATAAGTATACAGATTGAGCCAATGAAACCATGTCTGGTTGAAAAGAAATCTGAAAATTATGCGTAAGGTTGGAACAAGAATGACTGCCCAGCAGCACGTTAAAGTGAATCTGACTTCATAAAACACACTTAATCCTTGCAGAAAGGTCCAAACATGTGCAAAAATATTTAAAAAGCAACAAACAACTCTTACTATATCTTTTATGCTGGAATACCACACATCCTATTATTTTTTATTAAAGTATTCCAAAATGATAAAAAAATACAGTAAAACCATGTATTTTTTAAACTAAATGTATAAAAACAAAAAAGTTAATGTTTATGCTAACCTTGAGGATTCATGACAGTAATTATTGCTCCAGCTGTTATAAACAGTTAATTGTTTTTTTTCCCCCAGACTTTTTTGATGTTATTTTTTTAACCTTGGTGAGCCGAAGCTTTTCCTTACTGAGTAAAGTCTAAACTGGAGGCAATTTTGCATTTAAAGTAAGACAATATTCATAAGCAACTTTCTAGATATTTTTTTACAACCAAGCCACTGAAAGCTTGTTGCACTGTGTCCTCACTCAAATATGTATTAATTACCGATCACATCTGCGTGTTTGTCTGGTGAACATTTAAACCCACACTCACTCACAGCCACTTATGTTTCTGTTCATACGGCGTTTAATTGGTATTTCGGTGGTCTTCAACGGTCATCAATTGAGTTAATTAATCTCCTAATTAATCAAGAGATTAATTAGGAGTAAAATTCAACAGAAAAATCTATTTATAAGGGAATCAGTGAATATTGATCCTCTAATTCTTTTTAATGACTATAAATACCTGATTTTTTACTGTTTGAATAAAACTGCACATTGAAAAACAGAAGGTGGGTTTTATCAGCACACTACTTGTTGATAAAGTAAGTGAAAATTGCCTACAATCTAAAACCTGTACATCCATGCAAGATAGAGAAAAAATTAGCTATCAAACACACTTACGTATGCTGGTCAAATGTTAACGATTCCCTAAATTTCATGGTATTGAAATTCTTCAAACCATCAGAAGGAAAAAACACTGAATGAAAGAGAGTAATGGAGAGATGGAGGAAGCAGTGGAATAGTAATGAGAAATTCTGACTAAGAGACGGAGCGAGAGAAGGAGTGAAGGAAGGACTTAAAAATAATAATCATGTCATGGCCTGATAGGCTTGGTTTTCCAATATTTAAATCAGCGGACTGAGAAATGAGAGAAAGACAAAGTAGTGGCAGCAGGCCGAAGAGGGAAGGAGAACAATGAAACAACAGATGGATAAAGGGAACAGAAAAAGAGGGAAATACATGCTCTACAACATTGAATTGGAAAATGTGGCTACAACAATAAAGTTAAAACTATAAATTATATTACAAAATAACATCTCAACATTCATGTTTCAATGCAGCTCATATTACTTACATTATAAAGGATGGATTTCTTTAAAAATCCTACTGCAAGATAAAATCTTCAGACAAAAGAGTGAAGCAATTACCAAGACACGTATCCGACCAACATTTTAATTAAACTTTAATAATGCTGTACTCTCTAAAACATGTTGCTCTCCTGCATATGAAAGTGTTTTTTATACCAGTGTATAACATTGGAATAATTTACAAGAATTCCATATTGTAGGGTTTTCCGATCATCTCAGGATGTTATCCAGCCGCCACAATTCAAAACAAATAGAGGAAGCATTTGTTTGTTGGGGTGGATAGACATCAGAGCAGCTTTTAGAGAAGCATCTGTTGGTTTTCATCAGTCAGGGAGAAATTAAATGTATATTTCCAATTGATTTGACGTGTGCCATTCAATAGCGAGAAGTTGTATGTACAAAAAGACAAAACATTTAAACCAGTGGAAGGTCCTAAAAAATAAACGGTTGATCAAACAATACAGTAGAAATTGGAAAAATCCAAAGAGCAGGGTGGGTGTAGCTGAATGTTTAATGACAGTAAAATTAAAAAAAGACTCACTGTGTATAGCTTGTGTGGCGGAGTCACAGGAGAACATGATTACTAAGTTTGCAAAGCTGCTTCTGAATAATCCACAAGATTTCTGGAGCAACATCACTTGGAAAGTTGGGGACAAAATAGACATGTTTGTTGGCCATGATGCAAAACGCTGCAACTCAGAGCCAGCACTTTCTTCAGTCTCCAGGTTCCTCTGTGTTGGAAGGTTTGGATGCATCCCTCTGCAAAACATCAAACAGTTGAAGGTTTTGCAAAAAGCAGGTCGTTAAGCATTTGTTTGATTCGGGTGGAGCAGGACTGCATCCAAAAGTTGCAGGACAGTAGCTGCATTTCCATTACAGATGTGCTCAAAACCTTTATTGCTATTCCATTAATGTAGACATCCCCCCACCAACCACACACACAAAATTTTGCAATTGCAAAAGTGAAAAGCACGAGGCGTCATCATCTCTTTTCCACTTTCTGTCGTCTTCTCGTCTTTTCTGTCCTTCGTAACATCTGGTTGTGGATCACGTGACTCGTGTGATGTGATAAAAGTGTTTTCATTTTAATTTTGCGAAATTCTCTAATTTTGATGCAGCTTATAAACCACCTCATTCCAGCACAAAAATACTTCCATTCAGCAAATTTATTTTTATAACTTCAATTTGTGCAATTATATGGTCAATGGAAACACAGCTGATTGCAGACAGGCAAAGTAGTGTCCTCCGATGTACACTAAAGTATTTTAAAGTCATGAATTACTTCATCTGTTTGGCAGCTGAACTGAGCAGGACTGAACCTAAACACAATAAATACACAACAAAATAAGAAATAGAAAAAAGTAATTCAGCAGTTTTTGATTGAATCTGTCTCTGAACCTTTGAAACTACGACACAGTTATTCAACTGATTTTCAAATATCCATTTAAAGTGAAAGTAAAATCCCTTGTGCACTTTCCGCAGAACTTCAATGCAAAATGAGGTTTAAGCTCTCAGAGAAGCCCGGGTCAGCGGCAGCTACAAATGGCCCGGCTCATTACGCCGGCTTTCAGCTCAGCCTCAGACAAGAAGTAATGAGCAGCTCGATAGCCAGTCATTAACCTTTTGCAGATGAAATTGCAAAGGAAAGCAGAGTTGGCTTCAGAAGGTGCTGTTTGAATATCTGAGAGGAAAATCTTTGCCTCCACGAAGAATTTTGTTTCATAATGATAATTTTCAGTCATCAGGGTTAAACATGATCCGAGCAGCATATAAAAGGGAAGAACTTCTTTTACCTGATTGTTATTCTATAGAGGCTGGTAAAGGTTTGAATGTGATAAACCTTGGTGTCATCTATCTATATTCAGAGCCGGCCTGTGAAGCACAATAGCAAAATTGAGAATGGGGAATAAAAAACAAATAAAATGTGAAGGAAGGCTTCATTCCTGACGAAATGTTTACTGACATAAACAGTGTGTGAATGTTGGCAGTCCAAGTCGTTTTAAAGAGTGAAGATTTTATAATAAAAATCTGCTCCCCAAGCACTTTTTACTGTCCAAAAAGAAACAGCATTTGTTTCAGGTAAACTTAATTTTATCGTACCTGAGTTTTGTTTCGAATCAGATTTTTTCGTGATAAGTTTTGTACATATGGGCTCTTTGCACCTGCCGCGCTGACGTCACAACCGCATGAGCACATGCGGCTCTTTTATTTCCGCTTTCAGTTACTATGACAGCTAGAAAAGACAAATTCGTATTTCAGACACAAATAAAACAATACTATGCACTTTGTTGTCTTCCTAATATAATGGGCTTTTACGTTTTCATGGATTTCCAAGCGGTCCTGAATTAAGAAGACGGTGACTTGTAAATATTCGTCGCTACCAGTTGAAGCTAACGCCGCACAGCAAAGTTTTCAGCTTCTACAGCCTAAAGAAGAAGGTAAAGGAGCCGTTTTGTGTTACTACTTCTGAATTCAGCCTGAAAGAGAGTTTATGGGAACGAGAGAGCAGAGCAGAACCAGACAGTAACAATATTTAAACAGGTAATTCCAACTAAAATCTGCAATATTTTGGCTAAAAATGAGTCAGGAATGCCTTCAGGTGGTTTCTAGTGAATTTCTTTGTTAGTTTTTAGTTGAAAAAAAAGATCTTATCTGTGATTGTCAACTTCCTGACTAAAATCATCCATGAGCTAATGGTCCTTTAATGCTGTTATCTATCATTTATGTAAATGTTTCTTCTACTCTGTTTTATTAGAATTTGCTTTATTGTTTTATTCGTATTTTCAAATTGATTTTATGCTTTTAATCTCTTATTCTGGGTTTATTTCCTGCATCCTTTTGAGTTTTGTTTATGTCTTTGAAACTGCCTAAAAGGTGCTACGTACACAAGACACTTTAAACAGCTGAGTAATTTTAATAATTTATGAACGACCAAGAAGACAAATGCGATGCCGACCCGATTTGTTCCAGAACAGCATGTTGATAAAGCAGAACCTCTGTTTTTTGTGCATCTTTTTTCCATTAAAAGTTTTCTGTCAGTCTCTGTTGTTTCAGTTTTTCTCTCTCCAGAAGGCGTTTGCTGTAAACCTGGCGAAGTTCACGCTGATTCATTTCCTGAAAGCTGAAATCTGCTGACTCCTTCTGCCCATTGATAGACAGAGATATTAGGCCTCCTAACGTTTGGGGCAAATCTTGCAGCAATAACAGTTTCCCGGCTCACAGCTCCATTCTTCAGGAACTGCGATATCTACTGGTTACAAGACTAGATGATATTCCCTGTATGCTGCAGCCTGTAAACAAAATTCAATGATTAACTTTCCCCCTTTTCTTGTTATCTCTCCTTCTTTTATCCCATTTCCTCCACTCTGTCTTTTTCTTCTCTCTTGTCTTGCTAAAGTTTGAATTTCCATAATGGGGTTAGTGTCTTAGCTTGTTATCTACCTAATTTCTTTACAGACATTGGGGCGATCTAATTATTTCTGGAAAAACAAGAAATTGAAATTGCCAATCATGAGTTTTGTTTTAAAAGGCAAAGGCTTAAAAGTACAAAATTGCAGACTAATAAGGTCACAGTTATGAAAATGTACCACATTGAATCTTTATTGCTTTTTTGTGTTAATAGTTCAGAAATGATTCTGAACTATTAAGACTTAATGATGAAATGTGGAAAAACTGCATTGGTTCAAGAACGTTATTGCTGGTCAGAAGTTTAAACATGCTCCTCATGAGAATAAATTTGCAATAAATTAAGATTTTATTGAGTTATTATTTTTGGTGTGGAATGAACATAAAAACTCTTGAATTTAATCATCAATGTTGCTGTTGCTACTTTCATTCTACTTGTAATTTATGATATTTGATAAAGATGGGCGATATTATCGGTTTGGTATCGGCCGATATCAGCTGTAAAATTTAATATCGGGCATCCTGCATTTCTTCAAAAATAATTTAATAATATAAAAGCCATTGTTTTTATATGACAAACCAGTGATTTTCAGCTGCCCTTTTAGCATTTGGTAGCAGGCTAAATTGACAAAGATAATTCAGTATTTTAACTCCACAGTAGAGAAAGCCATGTAGTTTCAGTAAGTAGGAATTTAACAATCATATCTGTATTTTTGTTGGTTATCGGGGAAATGAGCTGTAGTATATTGGCACATTGGATATCGACCAATCCGATATGCCGGATTGGTCGATCCCAAATCCCTGATGTTTGTTTACTCTTGTTATCAGGAATGGTAGACCTTATTTTAACTGGGTAGTTTTGGCTTTTTAGTGGATAAATGTTCAAAAGTTTTCCGGTCAGAGCCATTTCAGAAACGGATTTAACGAAACCAGATTGATGCTCGTTTGGGATAATTGTCCTGTTAGACAGGTTTCAAACTCCAGTCCTCAAGGGCCGCTATCCTGCAGGTTTTAGATGTGCCACAGGTACAAAACACTGGAATGAAATGGCTTAATTACCTCAGATCCTTGCTAGTAACCTAATTATTCTGCTCAGGTGTGGTGCAGCGGAGGCACAGCTAAAAGCAGCAGGACAGCGGCCCTTGAAGACTGAAGTTAGACACTCGTCTTTAGATGATCTACTTACTTCGTGCTTTGGAGGAGTTTGGAGGAGTCATTCTTTAGGGAAACAGTCCCATATCATGACTCTACCACCACTATGCGTGACAGTTTCAAACCGTAGCCAGGCAGCGCAGTCGTTGTCTTCTCCATTCATAAAACCTTCCAGTAAAAGACATTTAAAGAAGTTTCTGGAAGCTTTGGGAATGTGTTTTCCACAGCTCTGACATTGAACCAAATGTAAATGTATGGGTTATGCAGGAAAGTGTCACAAACCGTGATTTAAAATGCTCAGTGCAGGAGAATCAAAACCTTTTATCCACAACCAAAAAGGCTTAAAACCCGAATCTGCAGCAACCATTGAATTAAATCTGATACTGAACAGCTTTTCCAAACAAGCGGCAACGCTCCCCTACAGGCAATAACAGAAAACCTGCGTCTGTGTGAGTGTGTGTGCAGCTTTGGCCTGTTTTCCCATCACTGATGACAATGTCTTAATTTGCTGTTTATAATTAAAAAGAAGGACAACATCTGTTACCTGAAAATCATGCACGGAAGTGTGAATGGGCTCTTTTCTCCTCGTTACATCCTTACAAATTGCACAATTAGAGAAAGAATAGTAATTCTGACATGACTGCACGATTGAACTTAGGAAATAAAGCTAATAAATATCCACATTTACAAGATATTCTGTAGGGATAAAATAAGTGATTGTAAGTAAATGTGTGTCTGCTCACCCAATCCAGGTGGCTAGATAATTAAGAACATTTCCCTTTCTTGATTTTACACTGAAATGTTCGCATGAACATCTGGCTGAATAAAGGGGAGAAAGAACAGATGTGTGTGTGTGTGTGTATGCTTCGAGTGAATGATTTGAACTAACAATCCTTTGGTTATGTAATCACAATATAACATAGACAGACATTAACTTAAGTAAATCTGCAACTACAACTGTAAAAACTCCCCGAATATTTGTTAAATACAGAAATCATGAACATTAAATCAGTTCAATCTTGATCCATCCATCCATTTTCTGTCACCCTTATCCCTAATGGGGTCGGGAGTTGCTGGTGCCGATCTCCAGCTCCAGTTTTATTTTCCTTGTATTTTAATGATAAACTCTGAACTATAGCAGAAATGAATGAAACACCGTATTAAGAAGGTGTTGAATGTTGGGTTAATATAAACAATATTTTATTGCACAAGTAAAAGTGTTTTTACTACAATCTGGTACCACATATGTTTACTTTGAAAAGGACAATTGCCTCTGTATAAATGTAAAACAATGTCTAAAGGTGCCAAATTTACAAATATAAAACTACGTTGGTCTCACTGTAATAAGCAGCGTAATTTGTGAGGACAAACAGTGGTATTGTTGTTAGACTGTGTACAAAATCTGCCTGTATTAGTTTAGTTTGTGCAAATAGTGTGAATTTGCACAAAATAATAATAATAATAATGTAGGATGTGTCAGAAGTTCACATCCTACACATTTGATCATTTTAATTATGAAATTATTTGTAGTTATTTTGTGAATAGAGGTCAAATATCCAGCAGCTTGTTTAAGGTTAACCTCTTCATGAGACTGTTATACAACAATAATAACCATAATAATAATAATAATAACCAACAATTCTTCAGTCAGAGGCTTCATTAGGTGCGCTGTAGTACAGACTGCTGCAGGATTTTCTTCCTGCAAACAGACAACAGCATCTACAACTGTGAAAAATAAAAATACAATATGAGTTATGACGTTTAGTTTCCCTCTGGGATTAATAAAGTATTTTTGAACTGAATTATATTCTTCTGAGTATTGTCAAGTTTTAAACTTTGGCTGCAGATCATTTGTAGTTTAGTTCAGACTGTTTTAGTTTAGTTCAGATCGTTTTAGTTTAGTTTGTTTTAGTTTAGTTCAGATCGTTTTAGTTTAGTTCATTTTAGTTTAGTTCGTTTTAGTTTAGTTCAGACTGTTTTAGTTTAGTTCAGACTGTTTTAGTTTAGTTCAGATCGTTTTAGTTCAGATCGTTTTAGTTTAGTTCGTTTTAGTTTAGTTCGTTTTAGTTTAGTTTGTTTTAGTTTAGTTCAGATCGTTTTAGTTTAGATCATTTTAGTTTAGTTCGTTTTAGTTTAGTTCAGACTGTTTTAGTTTAGTTCAGACTGTTTTAGTTTAGTTCAGATAGTTTTAGTTCAGATCGTTTTAGTTTAGTTCGTTTTAGTTTAGTTCAGATCGTTTTAGTTTAGTTCAGACTGTTTTAGTTTAGTTCAGATCGTTTTAGTTTAGTTCAGACTGTTTTAGTTTAGTTCAGATTGTTTTAGTTTAGTTCAGACTGTTTTAGTTTAGTTCAGATCGTTTTAGTTTAGTTCGTTTTAGTTTAGTTCAGACTGTTTTAGTTTAGTTCAGATTGTTTTAGTTTAGTTCAGACTGTTTTAGTTTAGTTCAGATCGTTTTAGTTTAGTTCGTTTTAGTTTAGTTCAGACTGTTTTAGTTTAGTTCAGATCGTTTTAGTTTAGTTCGTTTTAGTTTAGTTCGTTTTAGTTTAGTTCAGATCGTTTTAGTTTAGTTCAGATCGTTTTAGTTCAGATCGTTTTAGTTTAGTTCGTTTTAGTTTAGTTCAGATCGTTTTAGTTTAGATCGTTTTAGTTTAGTTCAGATCGTTTTAGTTCAGATCGTTTTAGTTTAGTTCAGATTGTTTTAGTTTAGTTCGTTTTAGTTTAGTTCAGATCGTTTTAGTTTAGTTCAGATCGTTTTAGTTCAGATCGTTTTAG
>CAEGAD010074285.1:0-14259 GCA_903067055.1 Poeciliopsis paucimaculata | reverse complement strand
ACACTTTCTGCCTTCACCTGCAGAGGAAACACACATCATTCATCAGCTCTGATCATCCTTTACATCATTAGAGCTGGGAAAAGATCAGCTGATCCTCTGATTGGCTCGACTTCTCTGCTTCATGTCAGTGTCAGTTGAATGCAATCAGACAACAGTATGAAGCTGCATCAGCTGCTGCATTTCTACTGTCAGTTCATAGATGGAGACATGGAGCAAAGTTTTCATTCACTGACACTGGAAACTTCAATTCATCACATTGAAGTTGTGATGGATTGAAAAGTTCAACATTTGAAACCATTTCAGCTGATAGTTGAAACCATCAGAGGATCATTGTGTTACAGAACATCAGACCTATTTTTACTGGCTAGTTTTTAGAGAATTTTAAACCAGATAATACAAACCAAGACACATTTTATATCTCAGCTGCTGGGAGTTGAATGAACAAAATAAAATTTTTAATTCTACTTTCCTTATAAGAAAAACTGAAGCTAAATCAAGCTGAACACCTGAAAAATGAAGAAATTGAGGAACAAACAGAAAGTAAAGAAAGGGAGTTAAGATTTGTGCTTAAAGCAGAGGTGAAAAATGCTTTCCAGACATCAGAGAGCAGAAACCAACCGGACAGATAGTTAAGAAAAAGTTCAAGTATAAAACAAAGCAAACTTACAGTTTGTTCATATGGTCCAAGGAGTTGAAGTGTGGACTCAACCAACTGTGACAGAGTTTAGCTGCTTCCTGAAATAAATTGGAGCTGCACCTGTAATGTAGGCGGGACAGGTAGGAGGGGTAGCAGGTCAGGTCAGTTAATATCAAAATAAAAAATAGATATCCTGAAGTTTTCCTGAGCATCAAAAACACACAGAAAATAGAATGTCATTGTGAGTTTAGTAAATGTCAATAGCACAGATGAAAACTTGATATAAAATGGTTCATGATGGAATGATGAAGTGATTAGAGCTTTTGGTTGCTTCTTGCCTCAGTGAACAATACATGCTCTGACTGGTCAGACTGGTCTACCTGGTGAGTCAAAGAAAAAAAATCACGTGATGATGTCTAAAGATATGAACCTTTCACATGATTCCCAATGTGAACACAAACTAAAATTTTATTTAATTATTTTCCTCATCCAAATTTAGCTCTGGAAGCTGAACTGATAACCATCTTTAAGTGGGAGCCAACTGGATTTTTATTAGAGGGCAGATTTGTCTCCCTCTGGTGGTACGAACATCAGATGTCAGTGTAGTAAACCCATGTCTCTTTTTTCTTTTTTTTTTTATAGAAAACCATGTTTTCTGTAAAAAACATGGTAACATAACCTCTTCCACTTAATATAGTTACAGCAATAATACAAATGAGCATTAAATATTTTAAATGAGAAAAATGTAATTAACATCATGATACAATAAATGTGTTTTTAAAGGTTGTTAGTCATTTAACAGAAACTAAACAAATTTATGGAAGCAACATTACAAAGAGCAAATTATGTGGTCAATTTGTTTTGAAATAATTTCAAACTAATTTATTTGATGTGACCATATATTGAAAGCTCCAGCCTGAGGAACATAGGATCTTTGTACACAGCACAACCATCTTATCCCCCTTGCCTCAATATTTAAATTTAAAGTGATTTCAAATTTTTAAAAAAAGAGTTAAAACACCACCCCACCTTTGTCTTAGCTAGTTAGTTACATATGGCCAATTCAAAGTTCCAGAGCAGCTTTTTCAATGGGAAGAGCAAGAGTTTATCCAAATACCTTGTGTTTTTCAGGTCATCACACTGACCTGACTATAAGATTGTCAAAAGCAACTCTAATTTGAGTTGCTTTTGATTCACAATAACTAGAACATTGATCTGTATATTTGATGTTTATTTGCTTGATGATTTTGATGATGACATTTGACAAAATGCAATCTTT
The DNA here is from genome assembly GCA_903067055.1 of Poeciliopsis paucimaculata. Classification (NCBI taxonomy): domain Eukaryota; kingdom Metazoa; phylum Chordata; class Actinopteri; order Cyprinodontiformes; family Poeciliidae; genus Poeciliopsis; species Poeciliopsis paucimaculata. The sequence goes on along the minus strand of CAEGAD010074285.1, from coordinate 12,343 downwards.
CTTGATGTTTCATAACTTGTTACTGTATTATGACCTATGGTGTAAAGCACTTTGAACTGCCTTGTTGCTGAAATATGCTATATAAATCAACTTGACTTGACATAAGTTAACCATAAGTTTAGATATCACCAAAAGGGAAATATAAATAGACACCCCCTTTCCTATATGAAATGTTTTTTTTATCCCATAATGGGCATTTAATTTTCTTTTGTCCAGTACTGACAAATTTTAATCTGTATATTTGATGTATATTTGCTTGATGTCCTAAAGAATAACTCACATCCTCTGATCCCTTTGACAAGCCAAAGCTGTTTGTAGCCTAAATAGAAAGCCAGTTGAACAGACCCTGATTGAACTTGCCAAAAAAAGGAGACATAATTCTCAATATGACTCGAATCATTGATTTTCCTCTACTGTCAACTCCAACTCTTCTATTCAGCCTCACCACTCAGAGTATACACCCATAAGCATTTCTGTAATTAACTTTGGGTGAGGTCATCAGCCAACATTAAGCATTATCTGACTTACTCAATGTCTTTCACCACAGGGAGAAGCAGCTTAAGCAGTAAATTTTCCCACCAATCTGTATTTCAAACAGCCGACTACCTTTTACCTAAAACATATCAAATATAAAGTGCACACCTTTTAATTAATGACCATTTATGTTTATTACATGTGTAACCTAGGAGATGTTATTTTTTTCCAAAACTTTGGATACTTACATATAGGACACTAAGAAATCTGCAGAGGCTAAATATAAACAATTTAGATGCTACACAGTCATGTACAAAAACCTTTCAGCATGGAAACACGTGCAGATATATCAAGTCACCAATTTTGCAATAATTTGTTCTCCTGAATGAGCGTACTGAGCATACATGATGTGACTATAAATAGGACAACTTCTCTTCATCAGGAAGGATACTGTTTGTGTATATGTTTAGTGTTGCCAGGCTCAGCACCATGGGAGTTTAAGATAACAGAGCAGAAGCGCAAAAGATCCAGGAATTCTTAACCAAGAGTAATTTTTCTAAGCTGAAAAAATAGTAGAACATTAACAGCATCATCAGTTAGTTTAGTTCTTTCATGTAGGAGAGAAGCATAGCTGAACAGACTTGAATTTAATTGAAATACTTTATTATTTCGGAGGCACAATTTGCTTGCAGTAGTTTCCAAGATCCACATAAAACAATATCACTCACAAGAACAAAGCAAAAGAACAAAACACACACATTTAAAACATTATATCAGTACTCCAAGAATTACAAATAATCTAGAATTATTTAGAACTCCACTGGACTGAGAAGATCAACTTGTTAGGTGATAGAAATTAGGTTACATTCTGTAATCGTGATCTGTAATGACTGAGTTCATTCAGTGGTGTACTGAGTGGATAAGAGCAGTAAAAACTGGAGGAAGGTCTGTTAAATCACAGTGCAGCTTTTTGATCTACATTGTAATAGTAAAACAATGCTCAAAAAGTTGCCAATAATCTCTGAAGCCCATTTTAAGCTCAATATAAGAAATCTGCTGTAAATATGAGGTGTGTACAATTGGGTTAAAAAATCCCTCAAAGTTCTTCTTTTTAAAGAGTTTTAAGAAGCTCAGTGTGCAATAATATGGTAAATTCTCTGTAGAATTACAGATTATTGAAATTATTTTTCCCAGAAATTTAGACAAAATAATAATTAAATGCAAAAGTGAATTATATTTTTTCAAACATAAATTGATTAGCTTTATTTATTGAGATTAGCTCATTTTTATAAAACATTTCAAAGGTTACAATCTACATAAATATATTTCTGCACTTTCATCACAGCTGAATGGTAGATTTTAAAATAGTTTCAAAAATGGGAAAAATCCATTAGCAAACGAGAAATCATATAAACAAGGTAAAAAGCTAATGATACATTTAAACAACAGAGTAGGACTATATAATTAAATGTTTTTATTCAGTACATCTGTTCTCTAACATGAGTACATCAATAATGGGTGTTTTCTCCCTTTTTCCCCCACTTAATTTCTCCAATTAAGTGTACTAATCTGTCTTTGTTTTTGCAGGTCAATACATATCAGTAAAATTCTTGAGACAATTTCCAGGGATACAAAATTATACATATTTTTAGAATCAAGACTTGCATAGGATTGAACATAGTCATTCAAGAACATATTCACATTCGGATGAAGGCAAGCTACTAGTTTATAGCCCCAGTTACACACTCACTGTGCCCCAAAGATGTTATGTCATCAGCCTTCCTGAGCAATGGCAGCAGCCAAGGTGGGTGAAGTGTCTTTCCCAAGGAATATGAGAGGCACATAAAGGAGAAATCAAACCAGCAACCCTCCATTGTTCCAATATTGTTCTACCATTGTTCCAATATTGCTATGTAGAACATTAAGCATCTTTTCACTACATTAATTGTGCTGTGATATATTGAAATTCATGTTATAATCAGAAATATTTTTAAAATATGTGTATGAGAAAGTCTTAGGTATCCATGACTAATTTCTGTGTAATAAAATAGGGTAAATCATTTTGAATAAATAAATTGTGCAACTGAATCCTCTTGGTTAAAGTTATGGTGAAAGAGTCCCAACCACTGATGCAGAAAATATTTGGTGTATAACAGACAGAAACAGAACATCTACATCCAAGAATAATTCTAATTTCCATGTGTCTGTTTTCTCAGAGACTCTTTAATCATAACATAGAAAGACTGAGGAATCAGGAAAGATTCTAAATCCAGCATAAAGAGGTTCAGTGAATGTGGTGTTGAAGGTGTGGATGTGGATCAGTGTGTCAGATGAGACTCTATAAAAAGACAAAATGCCAGCAGGATGGTCCATATATACTCCTACTCTGCTGGAGACATAGAAGGTAGAGAAGGGGGAGGAGGAAGAAGAGAAGAGGATGGGTGTTTTTTTGGCATTGTGCCAGGCGGAATAACCCTTATCAGAGCAGAACAGACTCCAGGACTGATGATTCCTTCCAAACCAACAAGCATCACTGTATCCTCTTATTCTAATTCCTCTGTAGCTCACAGATATATCCACTTCTCCTCTCACCTCAACCTCCCAGTAACAACGACCGGTCAGACCAGTTTGACAAAGCAGCTGAGGGACATCAAATCTGTCTGGATGATCAGGATAAACTTGATGGTCTTTCACACGTGTAACCTTATTGTTGTTGTCAGACAATCTGAGCTCTCTGTTCACTGTGTTTAAGTCGATTGTGAGCTGACAAGAATCTGATGAAGAGAATAAAGACAGCCCAGTTACTGATTGACACATTTGAGACTTGAAGAATTTGAAAATGGTTGGATGTGAGCTGCTTTGTTGTTATTCATGAAATGACAAACATACTTACACTTCCTGAGACCTGGTGTTAACCACTGGACTCCAGAAGGGTCCACTCTGAAAAGGCAAGGGTTGAGGGATCAGAGCATCAGTCTCTTTCAGCAGCAGGCACAAACATTTTATGGCGAGATAAAAAAATACTTTTTATTTGACTCTTTTCTACAAAGTACTACAAAAGTTAGAATGAAAATGTTAAAAATCACATTATAAAAAAAATTTCAAAGTGGAAAAAAAATAGATATAAAAACAAAGATTTACATAATACCTATTGAAATTACATATGACAGCATATGTCACTAAAATTATTTGGTAACTACCTAAAAGACTGTTTTTCCTAAGAGAGTAGCTTGGTTCAAAATCCAAAATGGGGAACCACCAAGTAATCATACAGTCCTGAGCCACAAGCAACTGCTGCCGGTCTTTGAGTGCCAGTCAGACAGACAAACCACTCACGGAGCACTTATGTTGCTCATCCCTTCAGTTGCAAATGAGTCCCAGTTGCAAGTGGGACTCATACATTTCCACAGGTGGTATGAGTCACAAAACGTATGTATATCCAGGAAAGAAAGAGAAAAAGATAAAACAGAGCTTGCTTTTTATTTTTACTCTTCAACTATATCAGTTGTCTCCATACCTTAGAGTGTTTAATCTCCATTGTGAATCCTTCAGTCCAAACGACAACTGTTTCACTCCCAACTCTCCTGGACAATTGTAACTCAGGTCCAACTCTTTCAGATGAGGATGGTTCATGGTCAGAGCAAAGGCCAGATGAGAATAGCCTTCGTCTGTGATTAAACAGCCCGACAAGCTAAAAACAAAGAGTAGCTTTTTTCAAAAAAGGTTCAGGTTGAATTAAATTTCTACAAAGTTAGTTTTTCCAAATAATAACAACTAAGAAATTGGAATCCAATGTGGAATGATCCTGAAATCAGAAAATCTTGAAAAATTTCTTATTGATAATAAACACACCGTGTAAACATGGATATAGCAGCTACAATTTTGTAAACCGTTTGTAATATGTTTATGCACATGGCTTCATGTTACAATGTTTGTTTTCAAACATACAATAGATATGAAAGAAGCAATAAGTAAAAATAACACTGACAGGTGTTTATGAAAAAAGGTAAAAGTGTAAAAGTTCTTGTATAAAAGAAACCAATAAAGGCAATGTAGCTTGGTTTAGTAGGGTCATTTTATAGGGGATAAATTATTTTCAGAAATAATTTTCCTGACAGAGGTTACTGAAGAACCTGAAAACACTATGAAGGAACAATGAATGGTATTCTGTGATCCAAGTAGCTTTCCTGACCAGCATTGTACAGCTCAGCAGTAACTGTTGAATTGAACCAGTAATTTTGTTGACAGAAATGTTTTGTTTTGTGTTTCATTGTAATCAAACTGTATTAGGAGATGTTGAAATATGAGAATTAATTCAATAAGTGTCTTATAACCAATGTCAATGCATTTTTAATGAATCAAACACTTCTAGTTTTCTCAGCAGGTGGATAATTTGATAAGCCTTTTCATAAATGAGGGCCACATGCAGGGAAAAGGAGTCAATTATCCATTTAAAGAATTCAACCAGCTCCACTGATACTGGATAACCAATTACTTAACAAGACACTCCAAAATGTTATCCTTGCCGATACAACACAGCTTTTTTCTTTCGGGGATATTTTTAACACAAGTTCTGTACAAAAGTTTGGGCCAAGTTGCTAACCACATTCCCATGTCGGGTGCATTTAGAAATGGAATGAAAAAATCTGTAGCTTACCTGAGAATTTCTATTTTGCAGTTTGGACTTTCCAGTCCAGCTGAAAGTAGCTTCACTCCTGAATCCTGCAGATTGTTGTTACTCAGATCCAGTTCTCTGAGACTGGATGACTGGGAGCTGAGAACTGAGGACAGAGCTTCACAACTTCTTTCTGACAGGTTGCAGCAACTCAGTCTGAAGTAGAGGATAAAAATGTTTACAAATTTATTTCAAATCAATTTTCCCAATGAATATCCTCTAAAGACACTTTGCAAAGAAATAATCTGATCAATTCAGTTATATAGGCACATGTAAATCTTGTAGTGCAGCCAAATTCAACTGTTAAAACACATAAAAATGTTCCATCTAAGGAAACTGAGTTGATTCCATCGAGTCACTGACTACAGCAGTCACTCCCTCAGATTGAGGATGAAGTGACAGTGGATGGTCGACCTCACTGAGTCAATCAAGTAAATAGCAGTAGGAACTCATTTTGGTCACCTTAACTTGCTCTGGATGAGAGATCTCCTCAGAGTTTACAACTCAAAGGAGTTTGAGTTTGATATTTACCATTTTGTCTTTTTATGATCAACTGAATTTTATTATATTATTCTGGTTGATTTGAAATAGAGTACATAATTTTATGTGGATGTGATGCATTGAAGGAATGCCATTTTCCTTTAACTGAATATGGTATAGACTGTTTCCTTGCCTCTAGAATTGGACTAGTTTGTCTTGTAAACTATGTGTTGTCTTCATTATTTTATGCCATTGGATGTGATTTGAGATAGATATAAAAACAGAATTTGGCTTGAAAGGAAAATTCATTTCCATGCCCCTGATCATTACCTAAGGGTTTTTAGGCTGTGATTTGAACTCTCCAGTCCATGTAACAGAAGGTGCACTCCGGAATCCTTCAGATCGTTGTTACTCAGGTCCAATTTTGTGACAGTAGTGGACTGGGACCTGAGAGCTGAGGACAAAGCTTGACAGCTTTTCTCTGAGAGGTTACATCCACTCAACCTAAGGAGTCAATAATAAAAAACTATAAATATACATAATTAGTTCTATCAACAAATATAAGTATATATTAGCATAGGGTATAAGCATATATATATAGCAAATATAATACAGAATAAATATTTAACCAGGCAAATTTGATTTGCTTGATATCTAAAACATACGACTGTATAAATTATTGTTTAAAATAAAAGTATTTACACAGCTTTGTTGGAGACTTTAACCACTGGCAGCAGCTTCAGAAAAACCTCCTCTGAAGCAGAGTATTTCTTCAGATCAAACACATCGAAATCTTCTCCTGATGACACCAAGATGAACCCCAGAGCTGACCACTGAGCAGGAGACAGTTTGTCTGTGGAGAGACTCCCTGATCTCAGAGACTGTTGCATCTCCTCTACTAGAGAATGGTCATTCAGTTCATTCAGACAATGGAACAGATTGATGCTTTTTTCTGCAGACACATTCACCCTGATCTGCTCCTTGATATACTGAACCGTTTCATGATTGGTCTGAGAGCTACTTCCTGTCTGTGTCATCAGACCTTGTAGGAGTCTCTGATTGGTCTGCACTGAGAGTCCCAGGAGGAAACGGAGGAACAAATCCAGGTGTCCATTTGAACTCTGTAAGGCTCGGTCGACAGCGTTATAATGGAGAGATTTTAGTTTTGGCATTTGAAAAAAAGTATACCTCTTTGAGGTTGTTTGTGCTTCTTCCATCAGGTTGACCCCAGACTTAATGAAGGTCAGGTGAACATGAAGAGCAGCCAAAAACTCCTGAACACTCAGATGAACAAAGCAGAACACCTTGTCCTGGTACAGCCCTCTCTCCTCTCTAAAGATCTGTGTGAACACTCCTGAGTACACTGAGGCTGCTCTGATATCGATGCCACACTCTGTCAGGTCTGATTCATAGAAGATCAGGTTTCCTTTCTGCAGCTGATCAAAAGCCAGTTTGCCCAGACACTCAATCATCTTCCTGCTCTCTGGACTCCAGTGTGGATCTGTTTCAGCTCCTCCATCATACTTGACTGTCTTCACTTTGGTCTGAACTACCAGGAAATGGATATACATCTCAGTCAGGGTGCTAGGAAGCTCTCCTCCCTCTCTGGTCTTCAGCACATCCTTCAGAACTTTAGCAGTGATCCAGCAGAAGACTGGGATGTGGCACATGATGTAGAGGCTTCGTGATGTCTTCATGTGGGAGATTATCCTGCTGCCCTTCTTCTTATTTCTGAATCTCCTTCTGAAGTACTCCTCCTTCTGTGGGTCAGTGAACCCTCTGACCTCAGTTACCATGCCAACACACTCAGGTGGGATCTGACTGGCTGCTGCAGGTCGTGTGGTTATCCAGAGGAGAGCAGAGGGAAGCAGTTTCCCCCTGATGAGGTTTATCAGCAGAGCATCCACTGAGGTAGGCTCTGTAACATCAGTCAGAATCTCCTTGTTGTGGAAGTCCAGTGGAAGTCGACTCTCATCCAAGCCATCAAAAATTAACAGAACCTGGAACTGTTCAAAGCTACTAATTCCTTTGGTTTCATTAAAGAAGTGATGAATTAGTTCCACCAAGCTGAACTTTTTCTCTTTCAGCAGATTCAGCTCTCTGAATGTGAATGGAAATATGAACTGGAGGTTCTGGTGAGCTTTGCCTTCAGCCCAGTCCAGAGTGAACTTCTGTGTTAAGACTGTTTTTCCAATGCCAGCCACTCCCTTTGTCATCATTGTTCTGACTGAGTGATCATTTCCAGGTGGAAATTTAAAGATGTCTTCTTGTCTGATTGTTGTTTCTGGTCTGTCTGGTTTCCTGGATGCTGTTTCAATCTGTCTGACCTCATGTTCATCATTGACTCCTCCAGTCCCTCCTTTTGTGATGTAGAGCTCTGTGTAGATCTGATTTAGAGGGGTTGGACTTCCTGCTTTCGTAATCCCCTCAAAGACAAACTGGAACTTCTTCTTCAGACCAGCTTTAATGTTATCCTCATAGACTGTAGCAAAATGTTCTTAATTTTATAAAACAAACAAAACACAAAAACAAAATCAGTATCTTTAAACTAGAGACAATGGTTTTATTTTTATTTAGACTTTATTTGAAGATATTTTTTTCTGTCTCTGTATAAAGGTCTCATGTGTTCAGGAGATAAAATCTTAATAGATGTCTTACTGTATTGGAGATGGTCAGCCAGATTATTCAGATTCATTATCCTCAAGAAATTCAGAGAGATCTTCATCAATGCCTCTTTGCTGTTCTTCCTCAGCTGTTCCTTCTCACCTTCCAATAACCCACATATCTGACTCTCTGGGTATATTTTGGAAACTGGACTGAGAACATGCTGGATCTTCTTCAGCTCATTTTTCACAAAAGTGACAATGTTGTCCTCCAGCAGCTGGAACAGAATAGTTTGTGATTGAAAAATAATTTTGATAATGATTGATAGGTGACCAAGAAAGTTCACAACTGTTATCTTGGACACCACTTATGTACAACCACGAGCTGTTGGAGACATTGCATGTAAAGTCATCAGTTCTGCTGTTGCTGAACTACAGACAATGCCCTAGTGCATTTCTGATATCTGATCATTTTAATCAAGCCTCCCTTTTGGCTACGCTTTTAATTTTTGTCTGCTGTTTTAATAAAAGAGAAATTGGATTTGTTTTATGCAAATGTCAAGGATTCATATTTCTCCAAAATAAGACATCCTTTTTGAAAATCAAACCACATCTTTGTTTATCTATGCTCTTAATATTCACCTCTTGCTCAGAGTCAATTGGTACAGAAACTGAGAAATTGGTCACATGAAGCTAAAAAGGGCCTGCAGAAATGTTTTGAGAGTACAAACTGAATTGCTCTTTTCCAGCAACATGGAGAGGACATCAACATCATGGCTGAGTATGTGATCAACTATATAAACTTCTGGGTGGAGAACACAATTCCTAAATGTAATAACAAACCATGAATAACCAATGATCTGAAACCAGAACAAGAGAGCATTCAGGGAGGGAGACAGGGAATTATTGAAATCCATAAAGAAGCAGCTCAATGCTCAACATCAAAATTAGACAGAGCAAGAAAAAGTACAGGAAGAAGCAGCAGAACAAACTACAAAGGAATAATTTTTGAGATGTGGTCAGAGATGAAAAAGATCACAGGGTTTAAGTAAAGGAGAATTGGACAGGTGGAAGTCTGGATAGATTCTGGACAGATTCAGTTCATTGACAAGCTTATTAACTTTCTCTTCTCCGCCCAATCAGAGATCCCCCTTTGTCCTACAGCTTTCCCATCAAACTTGCTTTCCCATCAAAGATGTTTTATTTTCCACTCTAGTTATGAGGTCTTCTGCTACTACAAGTTGCTCTTCAACCAAATTAGGAGATGTTGCTGCTCCGTTTGCCTCCACCTCCCATGTGTCTGTCTCTAAAGGTCAAGTGAAGAGGCAGCTGGAGAAAATGAACCAGACAAGGCTAAGGGTACAGACCCATTTAAGTACTATACATTTTCTCTACATCATCAGTAGGAATTGTATCATCTCTTTGTGGCAGGAGGCTGGGTATGAGTCCAAGGAGACACAGAACTGGACTAGAGGAAAGGGTTTACCCTGTAACAGAGCTATTTTTCTGCATTCTGCCTGCCAAAATGCCTCTATATTTTACACTCCTATGAGTAATGAAATCCAGTCCCTGTGGCTAACATACATTTGGGACAGTTTCAAGAACTTCCCAGACATATATACTTGCTACACATATAAGGCATAGTCAAAATCTCTTTTCATGCTTCTAAATCAATTATAATTTTAAGTGTTGTGTTCCAGATTAATGTTAGATTCTCCCCTCTATCTTTCAAGTTGGAAGCTTCTTAAGATTCTATCTAATACACCTCTTAACAGATCTTTCCTGCAAATAGCCATAACCATCTCTTTGAATAACTTTGAACAATGTGACTTGCAACATTTAATTTCAATAAAGTATCTCTGAATTGAACTGAATCCTAATGATGCGTACCATAAGATGAACAAACAAAACTGACCTTAAATTTACTGACCATATTTAAGGTCAGTAAATTTTGTACATTTACTGACCTTAAATATGGAGTCCAGCTGCATTTCATTGTGGGTAACTTGAGTTCTGAGTGTATCATCAGTACTCTGATGATCCACTCTGTGAAAGAAGCAGGAACAGTTCATTAGTAAATAATTTTACTAATAAATTTATTTTCTAAAATAAATTTCTTAGATATTAAATCTCCAAATATCTTGCAATAAAAGTCATTTTAAATGTTCACAAAATCAATTAAACACAATACAATGAGATTTAATAAATAATTTAATAATTAATAAGAAGAGGAATATAAAATATAAAGGTGAATGCCCACATAGCACTGACTTGAACAGTGACCATGGGTTATGAGCATCATCTCATCAATGTCTTCACTAATTTTCTCCATACATAATGCTAGAAAACATCCAATACACCCAACGCAGTATGAGAATAATTGATGAAAAAGATCTTAAAGTTCACAATCACATGGTGGAATTAACTTGCTTTACTTACAGTTTTCAGAAACAACTCACCTTTCTGCTGCTGAAGATTGATTTTGTTTAAATTCAAACCAAAGATCCTTTGAAACATGGCTTTTAAAGGACACATTCTGATATGTGTGCTCATTTTCAGCTGTAACATTCTTCATTCGAAGAGAAAAAATTCTCTTAAATATTTTATAGCACTGTATTTCACTCAGATGAGTGATCCGTGTCCTGCTGGAACCCAAAGCTCTAACCAACAGGCTGCTGTCACTCAGCACCTGCCAATGATTTTGGGGACATTTTGATTCATTTAATTGTGGCATGTTTGGCTTTATGCTGCGGTTCTGACAAATTCTGTTTGCAGACTCTGCTCCCTGCAGGTAGCAGTCTGTATGCCTTTAAGGCTATTGCCTGACCCTGTTTGGAGCAACGTTAATCTGAATTATTTTTCATAGCAAATTAAAAATACCAAAGATAGACCAGGGTGCTTTATAGTGAAGTCATGCATCGCACATGCAAAACACATAAAACACACATGCATCGCGGGCATTAGAAGAAAAAAACGCTACAGAGCGGAGTCAGGATGCAGCGGCTCAGTCAGAAATACATGTGAGTCACTATTTGTCCTGCTGTACTTTGTATATTTTTATAATCATTTTTTTATTTTCTCCCCTTCTAATCCAGTGGCTCAGGTCGCGGTGGGGCGGTGCTGATCTCCACAATTTGAAGCCTTCAGTTCGTTTTGATGATTAAAATTACTATTTTAAGGTACAGTAGTTAGTTGTAAAAAATTATATATATTTATACAGTACTTTTATTTGTTAAGCAAATACTTGGGCCTGTAAAAAGGTTTTATTCTTTCGTTTCAATGTATTATGGAGTATTTTATTGATTAATAATTGTAAAAAATAAAGGTTACTACTTTGCGGATTTCGCCTTGTACGGGTTCTTTTTGGAACGTAACTCCTGCGAAAAACGAGGGTTCACTGTATATTGTCTGCTTCAGTTATGAAAGGCCCTGCATAGGTTAGAAACAAACTTAGAATAGATATATTTCTAATGTTGGAGCTCACCTCTCTGAGGATGGTCCACAAGATTCAAAGTCAATATGAAGATCATAAGAGTTCTCGCTCTCAACTGACATGAGGCCAGGCTGTGGTTCAAGTGCAGGTTGAAGATGGGATTTCTGATGGGTCCTGAAAATAGAAATATTATTATAACCATTTTATAAGATTCTGTTTACATAACAACCATTGGATGAGAGTCCCATACGGACAGAAAACAGAATGAAAAAGAGGACCTAATAATTGTCTTCAAGTAAAATAACAATCCAGTGTTAATTGCATATTTTGGACATTTAACTGACTTTCAATTGATTTTGTAAGAACCTCCATAGAGTGAGCAGCTGGTTGTGTTGATCTGGGTTGAATTTAGACAGAAAATCAATGTCAACATGACTCCATGAATGTCTGATCTGGTCCTTTCAAGGATGAATCATGTTGAACACGTTGGTCATCCAGATCAGGAAATGTGTTGGAAGTTGATTTTTTCCATCCGTGTCCTGCTGGAACCCAGAGCTCTAACCAACAAGCTGCTGTCACTCAGCAGCCGCGGATGATTTTGGGGACATTTTGATTCATTTAATTGTGGCATGTTTGGCTTTATGCTGCGGTTCTAATTATTGCTCCAGTATTTTCTCT
>CAEGAD010074283.1:0-10717 GCA_903067055.1 Poeciliopsis paucimaculata | reverse complement strand
ATTTTATAAAAAATTTTTTTATTTTTTTAAAATTTTTATTTTTTTTTTTAAAATTTTTTAATTTTTTTTCATTTTTTTTTTTTTTTTTTTTTTTTTTTTTTTTTTTTTTTTTTTTTTTTTGGAAGTGGTCGTCGACAGACAGAAAATTCCAACTTGAACCACCCTGGCAACTCTGCAGGGAACTATGTTGGAACAAAGCAGAGATCCCTCCCAGCTGACTTTACAGATGGGAGGGGGTAAAACAGGGGAAAAGTAAAGGGGAAGAGTGGGAAAGTTAACAGCCCATTATTTCTTTCACATTGAACTGAAGGCTCTGAAATACATCTGTAGATGTGCAACAGGAACCTGACCCACCAGACACTTACAGCTGAAATCTCTGGAACCATTTGTTACTTCAACTGCACAATGTAATTCTACCCAAAGATAAAAAACAAACACAAATAGTTATCATTTAACATTCAATTTTCACACATCTTTGTAGCTTTGGGTTTGACCATGATATAGACTCATAAAACATTTTAGCGCTTATTTTAGGTGTCATAACAAGCTGTTCAGAATAGCTTGTTTTCAGTTTCTCTTGCACGCTTGTTTGAGATTGCCTCAGGGCTTCATGCTTTGTTAAATCCCAGCAGGCAGAAGAGCTGCTCTCCTGCAGCATGTGAGCTTGTAAGACTCACACTGTGAGCAGAATGTTGCACAGCATATCGGCTCTGAGTGTAACTGTGGTGCAAGAGAGCAAAGAAAAGGCAGATGATTTTTAATGTATTCGTGGAGAGGAAACTTTACACCTTATAGTGTACATTCTCACATCACTTGCAGCTTTAAATATGCCCCACCAAGTCCCCAGGATAAACATTACTATTGTAAAATCTTTATCTAACTTTTAACTCGTAGTCTTGATGTGCTTTAGCCCATCTGCTAGGTTGCTATGGTAGCACAAGAGAAACATAAACAAACAGTTGACCTACTTTTCAGCTCGGTCTCTTTTGGAAATGACAAGGGAATAACTCAAAGTATACAGTTTAAGGACAAAAATAATAATAAAAATAAAGTATTGTTTTGGTTCTGCAGACAGGATAACACATTACTCTCTTTATATTCACTATGTTAGGATCTAATTAGTATGGCAGTCTCAGTGCTGTATAATGTACGGCTGCCTGAAAGAAGCAGAGAAAGGATCCGAGGGACTGACAAAGGGGGGCAAGGAAACACAGATGCTGTTTTGCCTTTTCCTCAATCAGTATTCTGCTTAAGGAGGTCACTGACAGAAATTGGCTCAGTTATATGTTAACCTTTAGTTTTACAGATAATTTAAAAATGGACTAATTTATACTTGTTTTTTCTGTTTTATATTATTTTAATGTTTATGTAAAAGTGTAAAGATCTTCTACATAAAAAAAAAACACCCAGTAGGTTTATTTTAGCAAGCCATGGACATCCGTTTTAGCAGTTACAGAAATTGCATGCTCTGTCTACTATGGGAAGATAACCAAACATTAACAAGGCATGCTACAAACAGCAAAATTATTTTACAGAACATTACATGATTAATATGCTGAAAATACCCACTTTGCTCACAGTTGTGCTCTGAGTAGAACTGGACAATTACTGTGGCTGCAGTGAAATGTAAATAATAGTTCAAACAGCACATAAAAGAAAACATAAAAATATCATTTTGTGTGCACAAAATGCTGAATTCAATAAGAAATATTAAAATAATTTATTGATCCCAAAGGGATAAAAAAAAAATTACATTAAATTAAAGCTTATCATGTTGTTGTTAAATATGAGCATGTAAGCAGTCTGTCAGCAATAATCCTTTTGAAATCTACATTTTAAGAAATGAGATTGTAGTCTAACAGTCAAACTTTATAAAACACAGCACCTTGAAATTTTTTTTATTTTAGGCCATTGAGTTCATTTACCCACAGGCATTGACTTTGACTAAAACAAAGATTCTCAGAAGTTGTCTTGATGACCTAAGTAAATAGCGTAGTTACATACTTTCCTATAAAAGTTCTCAAAATTACAGCAGGCACCATATTTTTACTGACAATTACAAACAATCCAAACTGAGAAGAAAATCATCGCTTTTGTTCTGGTTGTAAGAAGCAAAAAACACAGATGTTAAAGAATATGATAACAACCTGCTTTGCTCTTTACACAGAGATGGTTGCTTACTTGTACAAAGCCAATAAGGAAGCAAAAATGCAGAAATAAGTCCAACACTGTCTGCGAGAAACATTTTCTTATTATTTGAGAATTTACATGTACTTCAGAAATCTGTCTCTTTCAACTTTTGACAGACAGCTAAAGCATTAGTTTAACTCATAATTTAAGTAAAAATTTAAACTAAAAAAACCCCTATCAATTCAACATCTTAAAGAAGGTGGTAAATGCCTCTTGCTCATTGAAGTTACCACAGAGTCATTAAGTACTTTACATCAGAAATATAACAGGAAATAAAGTCACATGTTTACACAGGAAATAAGTTTATCAGATGTAAAACAGCGTCCAACAGATAGCAGATTACTTTTAATATTAAAACTTGAGTAGCAGTGCAGGCTACACATCTGGAGACTCCAGGAACACGAAAATCCAAAGTAAATGGGTAAGAAGCTGAGCTATACAACACATCAAAATATTGCATGCATTAGATGGTCACAATCCAGCCAGCTTGCACGTTTTTTTAAATAGTACATTACATACTGTGGCGCGTTGATGTGAATTTTGTAAACTGCAATTCAAAGTGTCAAGAACCGAACATTTTTCTGCTTATAAGAATCAACTATTACAGCAAGTTGTCAAATAAACTGGACATGAGACCCTTTAAAAAAATGAATAAAAAAACTATATATTTTACATATTAACTAAGATAGTGTCCTGATAATTATGGAAAATGTGATTCTACAAACTAGAATTTTGGAAAAATTGCAAAACACATTTTACTTTAATTATTTTTTAAAATCTGTACCTCCTCAACAATGAATTAAGCACACCATATTCTAATCATTGAAAATTGTACCCTAATATTTTTATGTATATCTGCGCCAAAGTTATGCCATTCTTGAATTGTGGCCTCGCAACACACAAAATCACAAATGGCTTCCAGTCCATAATTTGCACAGCTGTGCTTTACTGTGCATAATCTCATATTACTTGCAGCTATAAATATGCCCCAGCAAGTCTCCAGGGTAAACATTTTGAAAGTAAAGATTTTATCTTTCAACTCATCCGCCAGGTTATTATAACAGCACAAGAAAAAGAAATACAAACAGTTGACTTACTTTTGTATTGTTGGAAAAGGTCAGGGAAAACTGTTGGAAGGCAGAAACGATTTTTTAAAAAAAAGTTTTATTTTATTAGCGGAAGAGAGGAGACTCTTTACATTCACAATGGTGTCAGGATCTTATTAGTAGATGGCAGTGGTTTTTAACGTAAGGCTGTCTGACAGAGGCAATGGACTGAAAATTTGCTTAATTTATGTGCTGATTAATGATGTTCACAACACAAAAGAGTGATGCCACAATATTTTAACCTTTTAACTTAGTTGAAGTAAAACAACACTGATAAAAAAAAAAAAACAATTGTTAATTAGAGTTAGATTTTGTAATAAATGGACATTTTCAAAAACAGTTTTGTGCTTTAAACAAATTGATTTTATACACAAATTATTTTACATTAGAACCATTTCAGTCTGTAGCACCTAGAAAGGGTATCACAGAAATGATATTGTTTTGTAAGTTTACTCAGTGGAAGATAAACTCTTTATTGATTGCTTTCTGTTATACCTCAACTGGCAGGTATTCATTGAACAACAGCTGAGATTAAAAGTTATTTTGGCGATTATTTCCTGATTCTCAGGAAATAATCGCAGAGCCCCTGCAAACAAATGTCCTGACTTGATCATTTTGATCTAAATTACTAATTTTGTTAGTAATTACCTTAGGCGTTCTTTAATTATTAGAAAGCAAAAGTATTATTGCACAAAAACAGACATTTTAAAAGAACCAACAAGCACAGTTGTTATACAAAAACATAGAATGAAATGTCATACATTCTAATCATATAAATACATTTGTAAACATTTGATTTGACCATGCTTCACATGGTCAAATCATGTGAAACATTTATGTTCACTTTTATGTTCATTAAAAGTGAACATAAATGCTCACTTTTAATCTTTTCCTCCACACAAAGAAATAATGACATAATGTAACTTTGAGTTAAGCTTATGTTTTCAGAAGCTAAAGTCAAGGTTTTAACATATATAATTTGGGTTCTTTTTTAATATAGTCTGTTTTTTCACAAGATTTAAATGCAGTATGTCTCATAGCCCAATCTTGTGAACCAATAATTTTCTAACTCCCCCAAAACCCATTATAAGACAGATAAACTTACTGTCTCTGTACAAGCAAGAAAACCCTTAGCCTACCCAGGAACAAGATTACAATGGCAAAAATACGGGGGCGCGTCATTGTGTGGCCAATTGTTGTTCTTGCACAAAGCAAAGAAAAAGTTGGTGATGTTGTCTATTATCGGACACCTTGCCAGGTACCCGATAATAGACATCTATTATCGGATTTTACTTTCCAGGCATTATATGCCTGGAAAACACGTAATACTGCCCCTTTAAAAGCAGTAGAATGTCATGGGATTTATTTAAACCTATGTGATTCTACTTGGTGATGACCATTAACTTTTCCACTGAAGTGCTGGCTGCAGCGGTTCTTAACTTGTTTTTGAAAAGAACTGGTTTGGTGAGAGCCAAGTCAGAGCCACGTCATTTCCTCATAGATGTGTCATCCTGTTAATGTTTAGCCTTCCTCAGTTTCATCCTGATTGTGAAGGATCACAGTACATTGGCATATTATGTATCCCAGTGCCCAACTGGAGCTTGCAGACTTTCAATATTTATTCTCTTCAGAACATAGACGTGTCTTCACAGTGATAATTCAACAGCACAGGTCAGAACAGGAAATGCATTCCATATATGTCAACTGCAAGGACAGGTATTTTGCACAGGATATTTCAGTTCTCTTATCTCGTCACAGCTGCAGAAGCGCCTGCACCTGAAACACATTTTTCAGGAATACAAAAACACACCAGCTGTAACATTGAATAAATTGTAAAAAGTATCAACATTTCTATCGCACCTCATTTTTATTTGTATTACTGAAAGGGCCATAATGTTAAATTGAAAGTATTTTGAAGAGCCGCAAAATTCGATTTTTTTTTTTTTTTTTTCAAAAATTGTGAAAACACATCTATTTTAATGTTTACATCAACAAGAAAATACAGAAGATTCTAATCAATGAGAAATGTACCTCAACATATTTGTATCACTAATCAAATAATTTTGCAAACTAAAGTTATGTCATTCTTGATCTATGGTTGAGCAACACACAATCATTCAGTGTCTTAAATGGTCCCCACGCTGCAGACTGCTTGTGTGTATTCTCACATTACTCACAGCTTTAAATATGCCCCAACAAGTTCGCAGGATAAATATCCTGATAGTAAAGCTTTTATCTTTGAACTCCACCATTGTGGAAGCCCAGCTGCCAGGTTGTTATAGCAACACAGAAAATAAAAAAACAATTGACTCACTTTTTCAGCTAAGTCTGTTGGAAATGATAGAAGAAAAATAAGTCAGTTTTAAGACAATAATAATGATAATAATAAAGCTTTATTGTACCAGCTGAAAACAGAATTACACAAACTCAACTATAATATCCTGACATTTGATGTAATAAGTGCATATTACTCAGTGCTTATTTATATGAGGCTGATACAGTGAGGTAAGGGACTGACAAAGTGGAGAAAAGAAACATTGTTTGAATCTGTTCTACTTGAAGCTATTCACAACATAAAAAAGTGACAACAAAATATTTCAACCTTTTAATTTAGTTGATGTAAAAGAAAACTGATAAAAACCAAACTGTTTTAATTAACTTAGATTTCACAAAAAAATATTTTTCTTTTATCAGTTTTTTGTTTCATAATAAAACATGTTAGTTTATTATAGGCTATCGCATGGTTTGTAGGTTTACTCAGTGCAACATAAACATTATCAAGATGTCACACACAAAACAGCAAAATTAAAAACTTAAATTGCAGAACCTCATAATTTGTACATGTAATTCACTCCATGCAGTGAATTAAAAAAAACTACACTGCATGGAGTTGTGCAGAGTAACATTACTGTAGATATGTTAGCTAGCATCCAAACATAAAACAAAAATTACAAATAAATATAAAAAAGAAATCCTTAAATTTGACCCACTACTCTTTAATGAAAATGCATAAATTTAACAAGTCATAAATCAAGGCTAAAATATAATAATGAACACCCAACATGGAAATTCTCAGATTTTTGATTAAAGGTTATGCAAGTTTAGCATCAAAATGAGCCTGAAATCAACTGCACAAACTACCTCCTGCTGGATTAACAACCACAATCATGTCCAAATCAAGGAGAAGGCAGTTGCTTTAGTTGGAGCTGTAAAAAAAAAAAAAAAAACTAAGCTGCCCCTCAGCCACATACATTTTGAGCCCATCAGGTTCCTTCTGTAATTTTTTCACTCTTCTCAGCGGGTGAAGATAATTTAATCTGGTTGTTTCCTTAGTACGGAGCTGGTTTTACAGCATAGACTAGATATTTTTAACAGGATTGAGGACGGGGCTTTGTGAAAATCTTATTAAAAAGTTAATCCTAGCTTGCTTTATCCATTTCCAAACCATCTTTTAGTCAGGGGTTGTGTTTAAAAAACACTGTGCTTGTGACAGGAATGAAATCATAACATATTGTTGCACGTTCATTAAAAATGGTTTTTGAAAAGTGTAAAAAATTGCTTTTAACAGCACAAGCAAGCAAATTTCAACTTAATGGAACAAATAAAAAAGGGGAAGTACCTATGCCTTGAACTGTGGCCTCACAAAAACTCAAAAAGCCACACATTCATTGAATGAATGTGTGGCTTTAGCTTATCAATATGATAAGCTAAAGGAAGAAGTTACCCAGAGCTGGTAAGTCTGGGTATCTTCAAATGGGTCAATTGCTGTTGTTTGTCTAATTCTTTAAATGTTCTGGATTATCTGTAAGAGATCAAAACTACTTAATTTTAAACAAAAAAAAAACCAAAAACATTTGGATTGATATGGAGAAAAGAAACTTTTTACTGCTGCTATGTTAGAGGTGTAGCAAGAAAATATCTGATTGATCCAGTAGTTTTGTTTGGTCTAGAGAAACTGGTGGTCCGTGAGAGGTTGTTGCAGATAAGTGAAAAATGAAATATGTCCCAAATGGTGCTTTAACGTGTTCAGAAAATTGGGCTGGAGAATTATATATGCTAAAGTTTCTAGCGAAACTTCAAGGTGCATAAAAAGGGATAAAGATCTGGTGAGGTGAAAACTCCACCAATACTTGAAATGTTGAGAAACTTTGTTAGCAGATTGAGACATTTCTGCCTGTGGCATCGTGATGGGTAAACTTGTTTCCTCAGTATTTCAAGTATTGCTGGAGCTTCAACTTAGAGCTCTTTACCACTTTACAATCTTCACAGAATATTTTCATAAAAGCTAACATTTTAACACTAATAGAAGGTGTTTGACTTTTGGGAGCTGAAAAAAGGTACTGTGCTATTGTGCTTAGTGTTGGAAGCATTCAACGCCTTTTTATATCAGCAAACATGACAACATGCATCTAAGAAACCAGTCTTGTGTTAAATAGGCAGTAATGCAGCACAAAAGCCAAAGTACGACTTTAACTCAATAGTTATGGCAACCTGAAATACAAATGGGTCAATTGAAAAGAAAAACTAATACCAGAGAAGACTTTGAATGTCCATAATTTCCTGAAGTAAGTTTGCCACATTTCTGTACTAAGCTTGTAATGCTTTATTAAGGTTAAGAAACACAGTTGAACCCTTAGTGCAACCCAAAAAGAAAGTTTGTTTCTACAAACAAACACTGTTTCTACAGTGGTAGTAATATGGAAATCTTAAAGGCAGAAGACAAATTCAGCATTTCTAAAACTACAGAGCCAAGCATGTACAAACAGGCCCTGAACATGCACCACCAATAAAAGCACTCAGTTCTAAAATGAACTAATGTTTCACCAAGCACAAAATCTTACAGTAAAGCCATCCAACATTAAATTATGCAAAAGTCAGATTTCTTTTGGACTGGAGGGAGGAGGTTAATAGATAGTTCTTGGGATAGCACACGATCCATTTCTTGTCACAAAAATGGCACCAACGATGATGATCACAGCTCCCAGAGTCAGAAATACTCCCAACAGGGCAGCCATGGTGGTATAATTTCCTGTGGGAGATGAGAATTTTTGTTACATTCTCACTCTGGGCAGACCTTCTGGTTTTACAAAAGAATAGAGTCTTTGTTTATGATAAGCTACACGTCCCAAAATAAGGATTACAACAAAGACTACATGAAGCCCCAGCAGTGGTCTCTGGTTGACCAGAGACCACTGGAGCATGGAGGGTACAATCCCTCCATGAACAGGAGCATGGAGGGTTATTGACAAACCGTACACAGAAGGAAAAGATAGTCTAAGATTGCTGGAGTGATGTGATTACCTTCAGGTTGGTTGAGGTGGAAATATTTGGTTCTTTCACCAATAGTATTAGAGGCTACACATTTGTAGACTACTGGAGTTCTAAAATCCAAAGTAAAAATCGACCCAGTGGCATTTTGCTCCTGCATCCCCGTTAGCATAGGGTCTGCAAAGTTCCACGTGTAAACTGGAGTAGGGTTTCCTGTAGCCGTGCAGTTCAAAGATATTTTTGTACCAACAACATTTTCCAGGGTCTCATCTTCAGGCTCGGTGAAAGTTGGTGGATCTGATAATGAGCATTAAATTATGTAGAGAGAAGGAAAAAGAGGAATTAAAAATGCAGACAGACTGAGATTTAGCTGCAAAAATGACTCCTTTTGATGAATAGACAAAGAGAATATTTAAACTTACAGTAAACTGTTAATTTATGCAACTCTGATCGCATCGGCAGAGGACTTTGTTCTGCTGGTAAGTCTAGCTTTACTTCACACCAGACCATCTTTCCGTTATCCTCTGGAACAATGTCTACTGTTGCTTCAACAGACTTACTGACTGGAAGTCGTTCGGTACCTTCAAACTTCTTCTCGTAGACCATTTTATCTCCTTTGTGCCAGGATATGATAAGCCTGTTTACTGGTGCAACATCATGAACTGAGCACTGTAAGAGATGATATCCCTTGTCGGCCATCAGAGGGCTCTGAGGCTTTGTCATAATTACCTTCTCTGGCATTTCTACAGCAAAAAGTGATACAGGAAAAAAGTAAATTAGAACATTAACAATAATTCTTTATCAATCTATATTAATATGAAAAGTATCAACAGCACATTGGGTTATTTTAAAGCCTTACTCAAAATTGTATCAAATTAATATTTTTTCTGAAAATTCTACATGCAAATACCTACCATTATGAACATGGAAAAATGTTTAGTTTCTACTTATTAAAAATAGAAACCAAGAAATCACATTTATGCAAGTATTTACAGTCTTTACTTAATAATATGTTGATGCAGCTTTGGCAACGACTGCAGCCTCAAATGTTTTTGAATACAAAGCCACAAGTTTAGCTCACCCATCCTTAGGCAGTTTCACCCATTCTTCCTTTTGGTTTCCAGTTCAATCAAGTTTGATGGGAGACGTGTGTCAGGCATTTACAGATTTTTCCAGAGATGTTTAATCAGATTCAAGTCTGGACTCTGGCTTGGCCACTCCACGACATTTACATCTGTTCTGAAGTCATTGTGAGATCGTTACAGTGTGCTTCACCTGAGTCTGAAGTCTAGATGACTCTGGAGCTGGTTTTCACATCATGCATGTCTCTGTGCATTGCTAAATTCATATTTCCCTCTATCCTGACTAGTCTGCCAGTTCTTGTTGCTGAAAAACATCCCCACAGATGATGCTGATGCCAATGTTCTTCATTGTAGGGATTGTACTGACCTGGTGGTGACCTAAGCCTAGTTTCCTCCAAACATGATGCCTGATATTCACACCAAAATGTTCAAACTTGTTCTCATCGGACCACAGAATTTTGTTTTTCATGACCTTAAAATCCTTCCATGTGCCTTTTATTAAGGAGTTGTTTTCTTCTGGACACTCTACCAGTATGTTCTTGGTTACCTTCCTGACTAAAGTCCTTCTCAGTTTAGATGGCCGACTAGCTGAAGAAGAATCCCGATGGTTCCAAACATATTCCATTTATGAACGATGGAGGACATTGAGATTAAGACTATTAGGACCTTCAAAACGGAACACACCGCTATGCCTCCTTCTCCAGACTTTTACTTCAAGACAATCCTGTCTCAAAGGTCTACATACAATTTCTTTGGTACCATGCTTAGTGTTTTTGATCTGACCTGCAGTGTCCACTGTAGGACTTAATATAGACAGCTGGTGTGCCTTTTCAGTCAACTGAATTTACTAAAGGTGGTTTCTACATTTAAACTGTAGAAACTTCTCAAGAATGATCATGAACTTTTAATTTTTATGTTGAAATGTGATTTCTAAGTTTTCCATTTTTAATAAATTTATAAAACATTCAGCCTTTTTTCTACATTGTCATAAAGGGGTAAGGGATTAATTCATACAACTTGTAAAGACTTGAAATGAATACCTCCCAGATTCATTGCGTATGTATTCATTAT
>CAEGAD010074265.1:0-10107 GCA_903067055.1 Poeciliopsis paucimaculata | reverse complement strand
TTGTAAAGAACATTTGTATTGATTCCAGTCATTGTTCAAAAAGTATAGGAAACATTATATTTACACATATAAAATATTGCAAGTTATTAACTTTGCTTGTATTTCAAATGTTTAAAACAAGGTTATCCAATTGCTAAACACAATTACAATATATTTACAACTACTTTATTGGTTCTACTCTCTCTCCAACAAATTACAGCCACAATGTAACTTTGTGTAGAAACGACACCATTTCTGTGAAAACTAAATGATGTAAATCAACTGAGCTGCAACAAAAGTAACATTCAAAAACGTACATAATATTGAAAGAACACGTTATAAAAAAGGATGACTGAACAAGTCAACAGGCAAATGTGCTTCAGCAGAAATTATTTAAAATGACATGTCACAAAAAAAAATACAAAAATTAACAATGTGTGACAAGTGAAATGTGTGAAAGACTGTAGAAAACAACTAATATTCTCCTTGCGATCAGTACTGACAGTCAGGGCCGTGTCCAGGGAGCCATCAGAGTAACCAGGGTTCTCTCCTCGTCTCCCATTTCCGGTGAAGCCCACACAGTCTTTATATTGCCGGTTGCAGGAGGAACACGTTACAACCGCAAAAGGAATCCGGTTTTCTGCCTTGAATGACTGAAAATTTACCCCAGTTGATGTCACCTGTTAATGAAAAACCGATTTTATGTAATTGAAATCTAATTTCACATGTTTTAGTTGAAAAAAGTCAAAGGTCCTTACCATGCGGCCAAGCAAAGTGAGTCTTCTGTCAGGGGTCTGACTGTTTTCAGTGTCTGACCCCTGAAAACTGGGTCAGACACAATGTACTTGCAGGTCAATGTCAAGGTGAGGTAAGCGGCATCTCCCTGTGCTGGAATCACCTGCTGGAGAACAGATTCAAGTACATTCAAAGGCATCGGAAAATAATAATAATAATAAATAAAACAGGTGCATTGGAAGACTGTCATCCTGGAAGAATTATTATGACACATGATTATGAATGACTCTTAGATTGGCGGTATCCTTTGTACCTGCATGGTGAAAAATAAACAATAATTAAGACTTAGTATCTTATCCTTTCCATCTCTGATGATATAAAAAAATGCTGTCCAAATTATGAATTAATTAAAAAAAATAATAATTTAGGGTCATTTGCACATAAAGATATACAAATCAAAATTACTAGTTATGTGTAAATTTTAAAAATTAACCTCAATTTGTGCCTCGGTTGCTTTGGCTTAGCTGTGGTCATCAAAATATTAATACAGTGTGGTCTGTAAAAATATAGATATTTCCTAAGTGAAAGATGACTGCAAGTCCAAATAACATCAAAACTGCTTCAACCCTTTTAATTGTTATATCCTGATTTCCTTTCAGACTTACAGAAGTGCACTGTGAATGGACATAATACAAGTTACATGATTCAAAACTACAAAGTGATGAATTTTAGCTACAGCTCATACATAAGCTGCATGAGCTGTAGCTGTAGCGCATACATTCATCAACTTTTTTCTGCTTTCTCTCCTTCTGTAGTTCTTCTCTGGACCTTTTAAAAAGGACAAATTGAAGGTTTTCTTAAAAAAAAAACTGACATATGTGTAACACCATTATTGTTCTTACTTCACAGGGAAGCTTCTCAAGAGAGTGAGAGACCACCATCTTCGTATCGTCATGTCATTCTGTGGACATCACAGGTTCACATTTAATGAAATCTCCAACAGGAACCATAAACTGTTTCCTTATCTTGCTGAAATCAAAGGATGCTCCCATCACAAAGCACAGTGCATACTGTTGAGAAAAATGTGATCATTACGTCTACACAAACCATACAACATCCACTTCAAACATCCATTTGAAGTGGATGTTACCATCACTACAAACATTCCACAGTTGTTGGACAGTCCTTGTTTAGGCAATCCCTGTGGTGTTTAAGAGAAAATTCAAGACGGGGGAAGAAAATTAATGCGTCATTATTATAACAATCAAATTGAGGTAAAGGACAACAGCCTTACCCACAGTATTAATTATAAACATTTAAAGCAGGGATGGTTATAAATAAGCAGTCTTGTAGCTCTGAAGAACCACAAGTGTCCCATAAATCATAACGTCTCACCTTAACATCATTGCCAACAAATTCTGTCCGTGGTCCAGATGACATCTGAAGACAGACTTCTGTGATGCTAGAGAGAGAAGTCTTAATTCATTTAACTTAAATTAATTAATTTTTAACTTAATTAAGCTTAGAAAATGTATGTCTTATCGGATTTCAGGCATTAAAACGTTATTCACAAATTCAATTTGGATATTTACTGTTACATAAATATGAAGATTAATGCTGAACCTTTGCCTCCGTGGAAAACGGAACAGCATACTGAACACATGCCACTTTCAAACTTATTCCTATAAAACCTTAATGTTTTATTGTGGTTTTTCACAGCAAAGGGCAGGGATTAACTAATTAAATTTACTCAATTACTCTGTAACTTTTGACAAAAAAAGAAAATAAAATTAGGACAATTTTTCCCATATATTATACTCTTTAGTAAATGTTGATATGCAACCTAATGCAAGTAACTTGACTGAATGAAGAACACATTTTAATTCATAAAAAATAAAACACAATACATAGATAACTGTTGTTTATGTTAGGTTTCTTCTAAGATTAATTTGTTGTCTTGTATTAATATTTTTCCTTTTTGGTTTTAAAATAGCTAACAGTGCACATAATTTCATTTTTATTAATGTCTGCTGAAATAGATGGGTAATATTACATTGCACATTATGATCAGTAAAACAGTGCCTACTTAATAATAGCCATTTCACCAAATACTTTGTTACTCTTACTTGTGTAGTTTATTGCAGTTACTAAAATACATTGAAGTAGTGCTACTCGTCATTAAAGTATCACATCTGGGTACTACAACCACTTATGATGGCAGCTGTTAGTTTATAAAAAATATTCGATTTTCCAGAAATTTAACATTGGTGTACAAAAAAATATTTAAAAAATGATGAACCTTTAAAAATAAAAGAAAAACATTAGAAAACTGGTACGTATGTAAAAGAATATATTATATTTTTCAAGTGTAGTTTTACATACCGTTATGTTGAACCATAGCAGTTTTTGCTATCTGGTTCTGTACCTTGGGGCCCCATCAGCCCTATATGAGCAAAGGGGACAGCAACATTTATCGTTCATGCAATACGGAAGAATCTTCTCTCCGTTCCGAATGTTGCAAATAGATACGTGGATCGGTATAATGAAAATAAAAAACAAATTTTGAGCATAAAACACATTTCTCAATTATACATGTTATCTATGTGATGTCATAGTCAATTTAAAAATGTTTTTTTTTTTTTTTTTTATTGCAAACAAGGAACATACAGGAACAACATAGAACAATAGTGATTACAAACACAAATACATCCGAGCAGTTTACAGAACACAGAACAATTATTTTAAATCGGTGCTGGAGGCTTGCAGTTCTTTAAGCGCAGTTATGATCTGAATGGCTTATCATTTGAGCTTTGTTTTAGGGATTCTATAAAGAGGTCATGTTAACAGAATATTTTCTGTACCTGACCCAAGGTTATAAATCCCATCTCATTATTGGTGAACCATAAACAGGAAAATTTCTTAAGACTAATTTTGGGGGGTCGGCAAATTTACGGTGAAATGTAAAGTAAAATGTGGTTTAAAATCTTTTTAAACCGCATTCAAGCTGCAGGACCAAAAATGACTAGTAATACACATCAAATGTGTTTTATTCTCAGTAAGCAGCCTGCAGAGAAATAAAACTAAAATTCAAATGTTGCTTAGATACGAGTTTTGTTCAGCCTGCTTGATCTAATCTCTGCTACACCTTTATAAACATTTATGTTTCTAAATAAAAAAGCTTTAATGAGTAACTGCTCTTAATAAAGTTCCTCATAAACATTGATTTATTGAAATGGCTCCCAATACAAGTTATGGGCTGTTTAAATTATACTTGTTAAATTGCTTTATTTTTAAGCCTTTTTAGTTTTGTCATGTTGGGTGACTGAGAACAAATAAGTAGATAGAAATTTAAATCTGGGGGGTATTATAACTTAAACGTAACACTTAAAGCACCAGGGGTTATATAGAAAAATAGTCAGATTTTGTGGTTTTGAGAAATAAAGGCATAGGTTTTTGTAAATTTCTGTTTGTTCTCTCTTCTGTTCTTGGCTTCCACACAGAGCCGGATCCACTTGCTCAGCCCTTCCCTCCAGTTTCAAACTCTTCTAATTAACTAAAAGTTAAAGACCTAAATTTGAATGAGATGTTTGCTACTGTTACCCTGTCCGTGTAAGATGATACCTCGTTATTCCTATTCTGCGATATATTTTCTTTAATGGTAGTTGTCGGAAGGAAACTTGAGGCAGGAATCGGTTGAAGTCGTGGCAAATACTGCGTGTCAACATAAGTCTCATTAACATAGGGTGACCAGACGTCCCCGATTTCCGGGGACAGTACCCGTTTCAGGTGACCTGTCCCCGGCTGACGCCATCCCCAGAAAAGTCCCAGATTTTAGCATTGTATGAATGAGGAAAAAAAAGTTTCCTATATTTTAGAATAATGGCAGACTGATAAAAGATAAGACAGGAGGAAAATATTCTGATCAACTGAATGAATGAGGAAAACAGGAAAACTGATAAGGCTGGAGAGAAATATGAAATATAAACATATTATTATTTTATATCTTATACCTTGCATTTTATGTGTTTCTCTTTACTATTCTTGTGGTGTTTTTCAGTTTTTCACATAATCTTTTCTGCTCTTATTCTATCCAGACGTCTCTGCCTGATCATGTGGCTGATGGCTCTTCAGACTGAGGAGGTTTTCAGATCCAGAAATGAGCTCATGTTGGTGAACTTCCTGACCAGAGTTCACTCACCACAAACACACAATGTCCTTACATATCAAATACATAACTTTACACACACACCTCATGTTTTTATGGACACTTATGTGTTTATTCATGCACAACATTCACATGTGGACAACATTGTTGGTTTCTTCTGTTAATGACTGAAAACCCCACAGTGTCACTGAAACAACCTGAAACTGACAAAAGTGATAAATGAAGATTTACTGAAAATTAACCAATAAAAATCAGACATTGTTTTGAATTGAGGTTTAACAGAATAAGAAAATGACAGACCAAGAGGACTACAATTGTACAGATTATTCTGAAACTTAAGGTCTACAGGACTGCGGATAATCTCCCTGGCTGTGGTCACAGGAACAACATTAAAGACAAATCCAAGAGAATTATGACACAAATGGTTACTAAAAGTCCAGAACAACCAAGTCCAGAAGGTACAGGTGAACTCCAAGGTCATGGACTTCATGTGAAGGAAAGCAAATCATAAAGTGAGGTTGGAATTTACCTCACATATTCTGGGAGAGATGAGACAAAAGGTCCATCAGCTCTATGGTCACAGACTCAAAAATGCTAATAAGTTTTAACTACCATTATTTTTAATTGAGCCACAATTAAAAGCAGTGTCTGACTTTCATCAGTTTGTCAGTGAGCAAATTTTTACTACTTTTGTCAGTTTCAAGTTTCTTCTGTTACCACTGTGAGCTTTTTGTTCATTAACAGGAAAATACCGATTATGTTATTAATGTGTATGCATGGCCATTTACAATCTATGTACACAATTTCCCCCCATATTTCCAGTTTTAATTTCCTATTGCTGCTATTACTTTTATCATTATTAATAGTAATATTACCACTGTGTGGAGAGACACGTTCCTGCTTTTAGATTTGATTATGTTTAAATGTTAATAAATATGTAAACTTATCTGTCCCAGTATTTTCATTTTAGTTTGATAAATTTGCTCCTTTATCACCGAGTGAGAAATGTCCCCAGATTTAGTCTTGGAAATCTGGTCACTCAGTTATTTTTTTTTGTTTACAGATACAGCATATATTAAAAAAGAAGAAAAAGACAAAACAATACAAAACTAAATACTTGGACCTTAAAAGTAACTTTTGGCTACAGTGAGGAGCTGGTGGTCAGTATTGCTTACCTTCAGAATTCACAGCAAATACTGACCGTTGTACTGCCAGCGCACTGTAACAGACGCCAAGTACGGCGTTCTTTGACGGACACACTTTACCAACTTCCACAACCCAAAGAACAAATCTAACATTTTGGTGGCATCTGCTGACATATTTAAACCACTGCCCTATATTACCTTTGAGAAAAAAAAAAGCTTAAGTCTATGAAAGCAGTGTAGCAGTTTTGCTAGTGATGAACAAGTTTTTCTTCATCATTTTTACAGAAAGTACACAAAGGGTACAAATCCCATTTATATCCTTTTATTAAAAATGCTTTAACTGGATAGACATTCTGAATAATTTTGTAAGAAATTTCTCTTATTTTATTATTTATGAAGTATTTTTTAGGAGCAACCAGCTTCACATCCAATTTATATTTTTAAAAATGTTGGACCAATAAAATATACAAGTGATTCCACTCACGAACAACCCGATTCCTGAAGAAAATCCTGTAAAACCACAGTGAATTTCAAATAATCTAACACAATAACGATGTAGAAGCAGTAGTGATAGTTTGCGGACTTATTTTAAGCGATAAAAGACAAAACAAAAAGACAAGGTATTTAATAAAAGGGAGCAGCCGCTCTAATCATAGTGCAGCTCTATTTGCTGCACTATGATCTGGTGGTGAGTTATGTTTTTTCATAGTTAACATTTTTAACTGAAAAAACATAACCACACATAATAAACATATATAAAAATGACCTTTACATATAGTAATAAACATTTTCACATATCATGTTTGGGATTCCCCGTTCTTACGTCACTGCTCTGTCACATTCAACAGGCTGAGTTCTCGCTCCTAGTCAGGGAAAACTGCTGCGATAAAAGAGCCAAGACAATGTTGAATATGCATCCTGCTGCTGACGCTGGATGACTTACAAGCCCACCTGGCAGGACCGACTGGGCACGCCAGGTGAGAGGAGATAGACCTGTTTACCATGGTGATAGTCCCAGGTGAGAAGAAATAGACCTGTTACCATGGTGACGGTCCCAGGTGAGAGGGACACATGGTTACACAGAGAGTCCTGTCCTATGGTGAAGATGGAACAGGAACTTTATAAAATTTACTGAAAATAAATTTGGTGCCAATTAAAATGAATTTTGATTAATTTTATAAAGTTTATTATGTTTAATAATAATAATAATAATAAACTCACAGAGATGATAATGAGACACAAAAGAAGTTTTTGCTCTGTTGGTTTTTCATCCGGATCAAATTATTTCCCGAAACTTAAGACGAACCAGAAACAGAAACTAGTTTCTAAACATCAGCAGAATAAAGACAAGATTTATGAACATTTAGAACGGAAACAGACCCTGTTCAGCGTGTTTATCACTAATGAGCTACAAGCTATACTTAGCTTCCTCTAACAGGCCTCCTGATTGGTTCTCCTGTTGCAGGTGTGATGATCCGTCCTAAAGGCGACCAGCTGAAGATCAGGTACTCCATGTCGGACCCAGAGAGTTGGAATGGCTTTGTCCAGAACCTCAATGCCTTCCTGACCTGTGAGACCACAAGTTTACATCCCTGGAAAAGTTTCCTGCAGTCTGACTGAATGTTTACCTATTCAGTCAGAATCCCTATTCAGGTGTGTCTCAGTGGTTCTAACTGAAGCATCTCTCCACCTCAATGTCTCACCTGTCCAGCCTACAATGACAGCTACCAGGTGCAGCTGAACGATGACTGCCCACCTGATCAGTATTTCATCCAGGAGGACAGTGGAGAGTTAAACTGCTGGTCTCCAGTCTCAACTGTAGGGGGAGTCAGAGTTCACCTGTTCTTGACCAATCAGAGCTCTGGTCTCTGATTGGAACCAGAACCAGTCATATTGGTTCTTGACCAGAACCTCAGTTTGATGTCAGAGAATTTCAGGTCAGACTGTATTCCTCTCTGACCTTTGACCTCCGATGTTCCTCTCCTAACCTCCAGCTGGTTCTGCTCTTTAGTGTTCTGAGATCAGAACCAAGTCCAAACTGCTGTTATTGAACCAGGCTGGTTCTGAGGTTCCGGGATTGTTCCTCAGAACAATCCCAAATGCTCCTGTCAGTTCAACCGCACCATGCTGGGCGGGATGGAGGACCGTTTCTATGGTTACAGCAAAGCCCAGCCCTGCATCCTGATCAAACTGAACCGGGTAGGTCGGGTTCTGATCCGGTACGGACCTGTCTAGGTGAAATATCCAGCTGTTTGTCTGTTAGAGAGGATGAGAAGATTTAATCCATCTGCAGCTTGTCTTCCTCCAGTTGAGACTCAGAGAGTTAAAGTTCAAATTCATGTAAACCTGCCAGTTGTCTCCATAGCAACGGATAAATATGAATGTTTTTAAAAATCTACACAAAGTTCATAAACTGACGAAAACTCTGGACAGAGAGCCGATCCCTGAGGAACTCCACGGTTCATATTTAGAGGAAGGAAACCTTTAGCTGATAGAACCGTTCAGAACTGTCCCACTGTTTCTGACTTGGTCCAGTGATCCACAGGTCAAGGCTCGGACCAAAGACTAAGATGGCTGAACACAGAACACACTTCTTGTTTGCTGTCACATGTCTTTCCAAATCAAGCCACAAGTCGTTCTGTTGATGTCCAAGTCCAAAGATTTAAGTTAATAGATTCTTATAAGTTAAAGTTTAAAGTTGTTTTGTGACTCGAGTTGCTTCAGGAGTTTTCCTCTCCACTGTTGCCACCTGTGCTCAGGATGAGGAATTGCTGCAAAGCTCAAGATCTGCTGAGTTTCCTCAGAAACTTTCCAGATATTATAATGATAAACTAAACTGGGTTTAGTGTTTAATGGAGCGGGTACAACTGAACCAGAACCTATTCTATTTCTGTTTATAAACTGGATCTGATTGTCTAGTGACAGTCAGATGATTGTCTGAGACAAGACCTGGTGAGACGAGACCTGATGATTAAAAGTATTGAGTTACTTCCTGGTTGGAGACCAACTGCTAGTATTCAGGACCAGCTGGTTTTTACTGGGAACTGCAGGTAAATGGTTGGACTCCTCCAGAAGGTGGTGCTGCAGAGCTGCATTATTCTGAACCTTCTGATGGTGGTGCTGCAGAGCTTCTTCACTGACCTAATCCTTCCACCGTCTCTCTGCAGATGATCGGGATGTTACCTGGGAAAGATGGACAGTCTCCTTATGTCACCTGTGGAGCCACGGTCATACTGCCTCCACCTGTCTCTGTTGCTGTCTGTCCATTTGTCTCCATCAGAGTGTCCATCTGTCCTCTGTGTCTCCATCTTTACAAAGACGATAACGCTGAGTGGGGAGGTCTGTAGCGGATGGTAACCATAGATCTGCTGTATTAGAACCTTCTCAGACGTCCTGTTCTATAGAAACAGACCAGGCAGAACACTATGACAAGCTGGTCAACAGTGTAGCTCCTTCTTTGGCTGGACTGAACCACCAGTTTCACATCAGATTGATTGATGTGAAACTGGAAGAAAGCTCAGGTAACTCAGTTAGTACGGACCAGAACCGGCTGGATTACTACTGTAGATACTGAATACGACAGGTTCTGTAGTACTCAGTTACAATACTACATTAATACAGCATAATAACACAGTCCGTATTAATATTATTGTAATATTAATACTAATAGTTCTGCAGTATTCAGTCAGTACTGGCAGTAATAACCTGCAGCCGGGACTCATTCACCAGAGAACTCGAGTCTCTACTAGCTGTCTGCAAAACGGTAGGATCCGTTTCTGCCAAACATCAAGGAACCAGGAGAAAATCTTTATGATCTGCTGCAAAGATCAGAAGCTGAAACCTGACAGGTAAAAATTCACCTTTACCTGGAGGAATGACCTGAGGCCATCAGTGGTCATAATGTTATGGCTGATCAGTGTGAGTCCCAGGAAATGGGTCAGTTATTGATGGATGATGGAGGGATTGATTGATTTCTGTCTTGACTGAACATAACAGCTGTAATAGATATCTATCTATCTATCTATCTATCTATCTATCTATCTATCTATCTATCTATCTATCTATCTATCTATCTATCTATCT